>JAUYWV010136180.1:0-10840 GCA_032274565.1 Nematoplana nigrocapitula
AAAGTCTTTGGTGCATATTGGACGAGGATATCTTTGAGCACCGCAAAGGGTTCCCACTCCCTGCACCGGGGCTCTTCATAGTTTGACCTAACCTTTATTTTTCCAGAGACATAACCTACATGTCAGCAGGTGGATTGAAAGTCAGAGGTACTTTCTTCTTCTTTCACGCCACGCCGGACGGCCCTAATGCCGGGCAGGTGGGAGAGGGTCGACCGGGGGGTCCTCACTCCCCACCCGCCTGAGGTAGGTCAAAATCTTTGGTGCAGATTGGACGAGGATATCTTTGAGCACCGCAAAGGGTCCCCACTCCCTACACCGGGACTCTTCATAGTTTGACCTTACCTTTATCTTTCCAGAGACATAACCTACATGGCAGCAGGTGGATTGGAAGTCAGAGTAACCTTATTTTGTGTATCGGCAAGACTACGGTATCACAAGCAATACCATACATATTAGGATTGCCAAATCTACAAGAGGAAACGTAACCTTTGCCAATGGGTCTTTCCAAGGGTAAAGTGCAACTTTTGTAATATATGCGGATATAGTAGATTAATCTCAGTACCTAGGTCAATGGGTAATAGAGAGTAATGAAATTGGCCGAAGTACGAATTCTGCATATATTTACTATGCAATGCTTCGCCGTGTGATAAGATTATTTGTTTGTGCATTGGTGCTTGGCAAATGCGACTGTCGTGTTTAAACTAACACCACTAACACCGACTGCATTTCCAACTATAGAGCCCCTTCACTGTATGCACACTTGACAAGAAGCGTAGTACAGAGGCACCGCCGGCTACACTATATACAACATATTGGCGATTTGCTGCCGAGGAACTTGAGAAGGGCCCCCCTACTGCTCTATACTGTATAACAAAAAAAATCGATTATGATTTGTTGTTTGGTAAACCTCGGTAAAACATAATTGGAGAGACAGAGGGAGGGAGGGAGGGAGGGAGGATAGACTAAGGGAAACACACTCAAACGCAAACGCCCGAATATGACTGATAATCGTCGAAAGAAAGGCACCCGAAAGGAGAGAAGGACCAGTAGCGGTGAGGGTGCTAAACGAAGTCGCCGCTGCTGCTGCCACGGTGCCACCGAGGGTAAGATCTAATAAATATGAAATTGCCCGTTTCCTTTGCTAAGCGCCTGTCGCTTTATCTGTCAGTTTTTGCTTACTGATTTTCTCGAGGGTGATTCAAATTGACTGAGGGAGACTGTGTATACCAAATAAAGTTGTCCCGTTTAGTCGAGCATAGACGCGACTAATTCTATTTCTGATGAAAAAGTCAAACACAAGGACAGAAGGAAAAGTAATTTTCCTAGTACTTCTGAGGTTATATAATAGTATATATACGCACAGTACATTATGGTCTTGTCAAAATTGTCCGCGTTCACTTTATAAAATTATTTTAATATTAACAAGTCGACTGTGAATTAAAAACGGCGTATAGACGTAGGAATTAATCCCTTACCCAACTATCTTTGTTTGCTTCATATGCACGTTTCGATTAACATAATATCTGCACGTCACAGACCTATAGTGTCAATATTTTGAAAATAAT
Organism: Nematoplana nigrocapitula; assembly: GCA_032274565.1. Taxonomy (NCBI): domain Eukaryota; kingdom Metazoa; phylum Platyhelminthes; order Proseriata; family Nematoplanidae; genus Nematoplana; species Nematoplana nigrocapitula. The sequence continues at coordinate 1,566 of JAUYWV010136180.1, forward strand.
CTAGAATCCCGTTTTTTATATCGATTTCTACAAAACAATTCAATTAGTATTATAAATAATTTATTCGGTATTAATGGAGTAGCAGATAACCAGCAGTTGACAATAACTTTCTCAGCCTTTAAGCAGTAAATAACGAACATAATACACAATGCCACATGCACCAAAGGAAAATAATGGGTGACAAAACACCCAATACGGGATATACTGAGGAAAAACCAATTTCGACTTTGTCTGTACAATCTATTTGTGTCACCTACATCTGAACAAATTGCACACATCAAACCAGTCTTTGTTATTTCTTAAACAGTTAGAAAAACGAGTCATACGAGAATAAATGCCTTTTTACAGAATCGCGCAAAGATCCAAATACAATTAATTTTAACATATTGAACGACTGGTACAATTTCCTGGCTGATGAATTTGTACACGAATAAATAATTATAGATTTTCTTGTAATTTGTTTGGTGTCCTTTATCTACCTAAGTATATAACTTGAAATATTGTTATGTGGGAAAGTTTCACCAACAAACTACTGGAAAAAAGACGAACTCTTTTGGAATTATTTTAAATAGTTTATAAAATTTCGTTCGATTCTCCAAAAATTTTCTGTCATGTGTTTTCATCATTGTACAATTTTGTCTGGAAAACAATATCATAATTCTACACCTTTTCTCACTGACATAAATATACGATCATTCGAATGATCAAACTGAAACTTTGTCAGTGAAATTGAAATATGACTATTTTCTACTTTCTTATTGATTATATAAATATTAGTTTTGTAGATTTCTAATTCCAATTTACAAATATTCCCAAATGTCGGTTATTCATAACTACACTTGCACGTGTAGCTGCAGCTGGCAACTGGTAGCTATTAATTAATGATTTGTGAGTTACAAATTGACTGCCCAATTCCTTTCTTCGCTTTTAAAATTTTCCCGGTGCAGAAATATTTTGATGACGTGCCATAGCTAATTTCAACATCGATATTTGTTTATACATTGTACTGGCCTAACCCCTTCCAAGCCTTCAAGGAAAGAGATTCATTCAAAGAAGTGTCCAGTTGGGTAATTCTATATTTCTTCAGCGTTTTTCTGTTGAAAATAACTTGCACCTGACAACAGCAATGCTTCATTTATTTCAACATTCTAAATATTTTAAAATTTCTATTGTGTCACATTAAAACAAAAATTGGCTAGATTTTTTATTCTCTAGGTTTGCTTTTCATCCTCAAGTTTTGTTCATTTGTCTTCACTGTTTCAAAATATGTACATAGGTTATCCTAATAATGTTTTCACTTCATAAGCTGTGGAAATATTCTCTATGATATACAGTACATATGTTTCGGTAAAACCTTGGAAAAGTCTATAAAATCCTAGACGGTTTACGAGCATCATGATATATTGTACAATTGATGGAATGTTTTGTCAGAATAAATAACGTTATAATCAGAAATTGAATGTTTGACAAGATCTACACTAGCAGACCGGTTTCGGGGCCATCGACCCTCGTCTGCTGGTGTATATGTTATCGAGCATGCCATTTCTGAGAAAAAAATGCACAAAGTCCTCATTTTATACTACTATAATAGTAAAATAAATATCCTAACGTTACAAATGAGCGGGATCAATGAGGTCATCTCATTGTCGACTACACGCGTACTGATTTTTCAAATATTTTTAATCATTTTTAAAATACAGTCCTAAAATTTTGAATTTTAAAGCATTAATTAAAATTTATTAAATCTGTCAATCATTAATTTAGCTATTTTCATGAAATTGGGAAAGTGTCTTCAATACGTGGACAGTTTATATAAACTTGCGCGAACTTCCAACCATTTCAAAAATGACAAAGCGAACAATTGATAACATCATAAAGGACATAAATCCAGTGAAGGCTCAACACAAATACGTTAACTTTTCATGCCATGCATAGAAAAAATCTATTTATTTTATTAATTAAATAATTGATTTTGGTAGCATTCTCTGTTCTGTTTTTGAAATGATGATAGTAATTTTAGTCAGTTTTCAAAAAAATCCCTATATTTTTATATAATATTCAGACACAATTTTGAAAATTAACTTAAGCTATTACTCGCACTGTGGAATAAAATTAGTGAAGAATGTGGCATTAAACAAGTCGCGTTTCAAACAACAACTTTTCCTATGAAAGCATTAGAAAATCTACATGCTAGAGTTGGCAAAAATCTTTGGCGTCCAGTTTATCAATTTTCAGTTGTGCCTATCTCAGTCAATTAATAGATGCAAATGCCTTTTCCCTAGTCCAGGGGACTGGCTGTGGATCCAAAATTTTCCGAACCATCTCTAGTACACGACTACTTTCGACCTGATTGGGACTCATCAGGTGCACGCATGAGAAGACGAACTTACTACTTACTACTGGAAAGTCAAGCCAGGAGTTCCGGAAAATAATTTCATCACAGCAAATTAATGCCATTACGCAATCACATGCAATGCAATGGCAAGCCATTTGTATAAAAATATAGCCAAAGTTAATAGATGCAAATGCCTTTTCCCTAGGCGATAGGACTGGCTGTGGATAGGAAATTTTCCAGCCCAACTCAGAGAACTTTGAGAAACTCAAATGCTATTGATGACTAGCAGAACGTTACAGAATAGCTCGCATTGATTACCAGAGAAATCAAGAATCCTAGCATTACCAATTCGTTTGTCCCAACCGATATTGTCTACGGCGTTTTTTCGACATTTCAGGCGATAATAGTTATATAATTATTATATTAGCTTGCAGTAAAAAATAACCAAATGAAAATCATTCATTATGGTGATCTAGAAGCAGGAGTGAGACGCGCTTAGCGGCGCATCATTAATTCAGATATTAGTTATTTTTCTGTGCGTTTTCCGGAAATGCTTTTGCGCTTAATTAGCAAATAACTGGAAAATATAAAGCATTCAACTGTTATTGAAATAACTTCCTCCCTCAATGCAGCAAATTTCGTAGCAAAAGGTGTACATGAATCGACCTTTGCTGTCAAATGAATTACATAATCAAACTGACTATTGCATGCAGTCATCAGCGATATTCGCTCGAGCTATGTATAGAACTGCGCCACCGCCGCACCGCTCCGTCGTGGGAAACAATTCACGAGAACGTTTATTTTATTAATTCCCTTCTCCCGACTGCCTCTCTATCTTCGACTGGAACTGGCAAATGCTGAGAAGTAGGCAGGCCGAAGGCGTCGGTATAAGAACCAACAACCATGCAGGCGAAGTCGTCAGGATCATGGGACCCCCTGCCTCCGCCATGATAGAAACAAGATGTTATTTAATCAATTTTTACTCGACGCTATCAGGGGCACCACATTAGACTAATGGAGGAGGGCTTGTTGTGGCTAGGCTAGGCTCCTAGACTTCCAGAAGCCTGCCACCAGATATTTCCTGCACCTTCCCCCGTCACCCCCTGCCTTAGTTCCTCCCTTCAGCCAACCCACCCATCCCTCCCCGTCGCCTTCATTCTCTCTCACCAAGCGAACATTCTAACTGGATGGAAGGATGACTCATCCTTGCTGAACGTCAAGACGGGGGGAGAACAGGAGAAATATTGTGTGTGTGTGTGTACGTGTGTGTGTGCCTATGTGTCAGTGAGTCTCACTTCTGTGTGTTCGTGTATCTATCTATCGCTTCTGCTTTCTAGGGCTTTGGCAAACCAAACGCTGTCAGACTCTGTCTCTACGCGGCTACGTCTCTCTTCTTCTCTTCATGAAATTATTGGGACATTCATTCTGTTGGCAAAACTGCTAATAAACTATTTGCCAGTGAAAAGACAGTGATAGAAGGCTTTAAATCTTCGCCTGCCCCTCTCTCTCACACACACACACACAAACACACTTTCTCTTCCGACAGAAGTCTCCTCGCTGATTCAGTAGTTATTCGCAGTGTCATTGGATTCGCCATCCTCATCCTTATCCTCTTGCGCGGTCTCTCGCCCTCGCGTCGGAAGTTATCATACCACTGAGAGACTTTTCGCAAGGCGGGATAATGAACAATAGTCAAATGTTTCAAATGCAGACGTTAAGGAACGGTCATGCGAAACATTATGCAACTGTTGGCAACGGAAATGGTTCGGCAGCAAATGGTGGTAAGTCCTTCGAAGAGAGAGAGAGAGTTTTGTTTTACAATATTCCTATATGGATATGCTAAACTGATATATTATATAATACTGTACTAAATTTTGGAATCTTTTACAAGTAATGCACCCTTAAGGAAAATATATCAATATAAGTTAATTATAGTCGGGACTAGCATGTGTTTATGTGTTATGCTTATGTGTCTATGTACGTACATGTATATATTTAATCCCTAAAAGATTTAAACGCAAGCGTTCTTACAGACTGCAGAGAGATTTGATCCTATAACCATGTAGCTGGTAGTTGTATGATAAAGCTTTAACTGTATGCACTTCATAAGAAGACCCCATGGAATATAATGAGGATGGATTATAAATCCAAGTTAGAATTTATTATTGTGCTTAGTTTTGTTTATTATTATTGCATTTGACACATTGGTGGTGGAAGCAATGCTGTTTTATTGTCGGGGGGGGGGGGCACAAAAGTTTTTCATGCGAAATAATTCCGATTTTTCAAAATGTTTTCGTAAACTATTTCATACTATGCACTGTACTACCAGGTTAAAATTTTATTTTTAAAAGTATTGATTTATTGAATTACCAATCAATACTATTAGATAGTACAATACAAAACATTACGGTAAACATGTTTGACATTGAAATTACACGTTCAGGTTTGACATACAACATATGCATGTTGGTACTTCATAAGAAGGAAATTGTAAAAGAAAACTTTAAAGAACAGCAAAAGTATATACAGTGGAATTATAGTTTTTAGATATTTATAATTCTCAATGAAAATTAATATAGCTCTCTGTACAACTATTACATACAGATAATGTACAATTCCAGGTACTGTAGATACCTAGAAAAAAGTCATATAGGTACGCAGTTATAGTAGGCCTAAATTGATGCTCACAACGAATCACAAACTCACAAACTATTGGATGTAGATCCAGTGAGTGCTCAATGTTATTGCGCCTATGAAATTCTGAGAATGTTGTTCGAAGTAGTACAACTTAATACACGTTTGTCAACTTCATAACATATTTGCTGATCTTCTTATCGTAGATGATTTGTAGAGCACTGTACACAGTTTGCGAACTGATTTGTTAGCGGCGTGGTCAGTATATTGTAAAATTTCATGTATCACATCGATACAGTGTTCAAATTTGATGTCAAAATAGTCCTTAATCATGTTGTTTTAATTTCTACTTTACTCTAAAGACGATCAAACACCCTGTGTCATGACCTTCCAGATTGACTTTTTCTGTCACGTTAGTAGTAGGAGTTGTGTCTTTCTGGACCAGTTTCGGTTTTGGTTGCCTGCCCCATCGGTTAGGTTGTGTATCTTTTGGAGAGATTCAGTTTCAGTTGGGTTTTAGAGATAAAAGGATTTGCGCAAATTGTAATGTCTGTGCCGAATCAAAGCCCGAATTGTTGCGGCCAGAAACCACATCAAGGCCACACAACCCATGGAGCGCCTTAGTATCGACTTCAAGGGAACACTCCCGAAATATCTACAGTACATGCTTACTGTTATTGACGAGTATTCAATATTCCCATTTGTTTTCCTTTGCCAGATTATGTTCTAATCGATAGTGATTAAGTGTCTTGAACAGATTTTCACGCTATTCGGACTCCCAAATTTCATACATTCACATCGAGGACTGTCCAGTCATGCTGCGTGAACTCAAGTAGAGCAACTAGAAAGACCACTACGCCCGGTCCAATTCTACTGCGTCGCTTCGTGAGGAATAAAAGTGAACCTCTAGTGGACAAAGTGCAATTAATGCAGGCCAACCCAATGTATGCACATGTGCGATACCCAGATGGCCGCGAGTCGCCTGTTCCGCTCCGAAACTTCGCCTCTTATCCAACGCATAATCATCCAGAAGACTACGTGTTCACAAAAACTCTGAAGCGTCACCAGAATCCTCAAGTTATACAAATTCAGCGCCAACCTAACGATGGCGAACCACATGTCTCAAGAGAACCTAAGGCCGATGACGGGTTGCGAGAAGCTGGACTTGGATGTTCTATAAGAACTAGAAGGCCACGTCAGCGGTATCGCCTGTCAAACTATCCCCACTAGACTTTGACCGAAATATTATTGTGCTCTAGTGTGCTAATGTTTTTTACAAGTGTTCCTTTCAGGAGGGAAGAATGATGTGAATTGTTATTAGAATTAATGTAGAATCCTAGGAATTATATTCGGTATTGATTTATCGTTTGTGTGAGATGTGTTGATCAAAAAATGCAGTTTTGGATTTGGTCAATTTCCAAAACGAAAGCACCCACCTTCACTTCTCCGCCTACCCAGTACCCATAGACCCAAGTAAAACTGTGCTAACCTTCCTAATCTCTCCCCATAGACCCAGGCAATGCTATGGTAGTCTTCCCAAACTCAAAACCGAAACTCCCATAGACCCAAAGTAAATTGTGCTAACCTCCCCAAATCGAAACGAAATTAACCAAAATATTGACCAGACATGGCTGCTAAATTCACCATAAAACTGCGCCAGAAAAAACTGGCTCCTACTACTCACGCTCCTCTTCTGTGTAAGCATACCTCTCGAAATTCATGTAAAGGGAATATTTTCAATAATGAATGTTTTATACCACTTCAATCCTTTCATCATTTAATGTAATCACCCTACTGCCTTTTTGTTTTAAAAAATGCATTCAATACAAGTGATTTTGATTGACTTTTTCCAATTATTTCCATTGTGTTGCTGTAATGCATGTAGTCCATAACCTTTTCTGAATGATCACCCAATGTTTATCAACCATTTTGTAAAGACTGCTAGACGACGTTCTCATAGTAACGTTGTTCCATTTTATCTCGGAAAATACCAATAAATTAAAATCGTGTAAAAGAGAAAAAGTATTTTGAAAACCAGTCTACAACAAATAAACACTTATCTAATACCGTACAATACTGGGTTGCCTAATGGTAGAATGTAAAACTTGAGAGATAATTTCTGCCGAAGTACAATAATTATTGGGAATAAATTTCGCAGGATCTCTGACTATTTTTAGTCCCTCCCGAAACACAACTCAGTCATCGCACCATTGCTTTGGGACCAAAAGGTTCAGCGTAATAAATCACGATCCAGAGAAAAATCAATGATTTATGGGCCAATCAAATATTGTCATGGGATAATGTGGCATTACGACTGCAAACGCGAAGAAACGTTTTCCCCAATCGCAGGAAATAATCAGATGTTCAGTGTTGAGATTGTTATACATTCTGCCGCTCGCGTTTAAAATAGAATACTACTTGTGAGATATCAGTAAACATGTCATGGTAGTTAATACGATAATAGAATTTCTAGAAATAACGCCGAAGATCTGCAATGTCATATTTTCTGTATCCGTGTCTCGATCAAATTTAAAACCGTCTGATTTAAAAAATTAAATAATTTTCGCAATTTTTATTGATATTTTCCCATCGATTCGTTTAAAAAGTCTTTTGCTCATTGAAATTAGTGAGCAAACTATTTTCACAGCTAGTTTTATTGGAAATAATGATAGAAACGAAAACACAATTTCACTGAAACTCAATGCACAATTACGAGAACGTAGTTCGGAAAATATCGAAAACTTTCATTTTGAATAATGTTGCAATTCACAAATTCACAGTTGCTAAACGTTTTCCATGACGAAGTAGTAGACACAGTCTTATCAATATTGTGTATCATATTGCTGGTCTTTACTTTTGCTGAATCTGTATTATGTATTTAGCTTTCAGCTACGCTGGTACTTCGCCAACGCTCATGTTGTTTTAGCTCGATTAGACCAATGCCTTGTTCACTCAATAATCTCGCAGAAATGCGTTTAAAGGAATTTGGGAAAAAAAGAACATTGGGAAGTTGAAGAAATGAAGCTATTTCTCGAGGGATCTATCCTAATTTGTTCAATCCAATAGGTTGCTTCGACATTTTTCGAGATTTCGTTGATGATCTGAATAGTCTTCTACTCTTTATATCTATTAGTCAAAGTATTTCTTCAATCGTGTGAGAAGACATAACTTAGGACTTTGGTTTGGCATCACACTCAAATTGTGTCCACGGTCAGCAGAATCTGTCTTTGACTGTTTAATACGAACACTGACATTCAGGAAACTAATGTCACGGAACTCCAGATTAACAACTTCTGAAATACGTTAACCTCCATGTATAGCATCTAATGGCACATTTTAGTCAATGCAGTCTGGTCCATTCAACACACATTTGTCAACATCTTCCCTCGTACATACCGCTACTTGTTTGGGTACATGTTGACGATCCAAATTCTTAATAATAACTTTTACTAGCATATATGCTGCATAAAATTCTAAATTGTGATTAAGCTTTATCCTAGAATTTGTACATGCACGACGCGGCTGTAGTGACAGTTTTTCGGAGAAAATTTATTAATTTCCTTTAGAGCACATAACCAATTTCCCTCTGCTATTTTCTAACGTATAGAAAACGTGTTAAGATATATAATCTCATGTTTTTCGAAAAGCTCTGAAATCCAATTAAACCGATTAGTTATATAGGCTTAGTTGTATTGTACATTGTTTTCATAACAAATTTATTGTACAATAGCGACGATGGTAAGGGTGTCACCCCATGTAGGACTTTCGTTGATTCCGGTCGCAAGCAAAATACACACGCGTGGGCGGAGACTGACACATTCAAGAGTAGAGATAGAGGAATGGAGGGTGGGAAAGGGTGATGACATCCACCTATTTATTGATATTTTTGTGGTTTCCCCTTGAAAAATCAAGCTGAATGTCGCAGTTTGAAAATCAGACTTGGGATGGTTAGATCCTATAACCCAAGTCCCAGAGGAAGGTTATTCTTTTTCAATCCCTCTATCGTTTGGATGCCAAATATTCGCAAGTAGTAGGGGTTTATCTAACTCCAGGTAACCCCATTTGCACAGCAACGATATTCTTGGTCTCAGGGGTGAGAGATATGGAGTACCTTGTCCCCCAGGCCGGTCGGTAGGAGAGGGTTTGATTTGAAGTTGAGAGTTGATAACGTGTTCACCTCTGTCTGGGCATATTTGAACCACAGACTTCAATATAGGTAGACAGAACACAACTAATCTGTTACACGTAAGGAAAGCGTTATGAAGGAATTCCAGTAAAATCAACCAATCAGAATGTCTGGGTGGTA
>JAUYWV010136191.1:0-10840 GCA_032274565.1 Nematoplana nigrocapitula
ATAAAAATGTATAGATTTTCTCTATGGCATCTTTATATCATATCGATTCCGCTTACTTATTGACTCCCCCTCGTATTAGTAATTTAAACTTAAAATTACTTATTTTTCGTAGAGTTCCTCCTTTGTTCCCCCCTATACAGCTGTAACATGCTCTAATGCTCTGATAAACTGTCTACAGTAAAGATTGGCGAAAGTCTGTGTTCACTCCTTAAACTGATTTTAGTTTTACTGAAATGAAAAAGCATTTGAGTAAAATTTATCTTTCGCAAGAATTTCAAATTTTAATTCGTCAAAGAAAATGACACCATTCGATTCCTCTCAAAAGGTTGATTACGTAACAATGCGATGAACGTTCATTTCTATCATCTAACTATTTTTATTGTGGGTAAATAATCGACCTCTTGGCTAAACTACCACTAAAAAGCTTATAGTTGACCTTCCTGGTATTCTACACCTTTTTTCGATGCAGTTTTATATGTATATAGGTAATACATTTTTAGAAATTATCCTTATCAATATTATTTCGCACATTGCAATTTCAAGAAGAGTCATCGCAATTGTTTTTAGTGCATGACAAATACTCAGCAAGGAATGTACAATATGAAAATGTGTATGTAAACTTAATCGAAAAGCACGTACAGTATAATAACACATGTGAGTTAAATATTACCCACCGAACTGAACATCTCTCATATTCATGATATCTTGATGGAAAATGGTTGTGTGTTGAGTGGCCCTGCTGCAATCCAAAGCAGAAATCGCATCCAAACGACTAGACTGTCGGACAACCTGTTCCAAGTATGCCAAGCGTTATTCCATCGCACCTCTCTCTATACAGTAGACCTGGTGAACCTGCGGATTGTATTTTTAACCCTAGCCTTGAGTTTTGACCACACACTTTCTGTCGGGTTGAGCATTGGGATATATATGGTGGCAGCTCTAATATTTTCGCGTTGGCACCTTCAAATAATAGGTGGAGTAGGCAGTGGCAGGCTGTGTTATCAACGACGATGACCGCAGATCATTGAGGGTTTGTCCCGAGATCATCTACATAACTAAGTGTCTAACAAGCTCTGCATCCATTCGTTTGCGACGAGTGTCCATCTTAACATCCGTGATCATCGAAACGTCGGCAATGACATGAATATTCGGATTAAAATTTGCAAAGACTGTTCTTGAAATTGCAATGCCCGAAATAAAATAGCAATGCTTATACTATATTAAAACTGCATCTAAATATACGGATTATAATTAGGCCGTATGTTGCCCAGAAAATTCCTTTAATTGCAATTTGTACCTCCCCGTCTTTCTCCGAAGAGATGTCAACTGAGAGCTCGAGGCGCAAATCGTCCATACAGGCCACGCATTTGATTGTGTACTTCAATAAGAAGAAGTCGACAAATTGTAATTTGTATTTTCGGTAACCAATCCATACTATATAACGACAATAAGAAATATCAGATTCCGAGAACCTCAATAAGTTGATGTTATACAATTAATTAAAACGGATTACAGATAGCGTATATACAGCACGTATAACAAAGAATAATGTAGGAGCGATATCAGATCACTTGTTGTATTTAGCGGGAGGAAAGCAGGGGCAAGGATGTCCTGTAGGGCAGCTTCGGCTTACCACTCTTGCGTATTTCAGAGATGAAATAATATATAAGGTTTGGTTTATTCAAGAATTGTCATATCTATCAATTCCAGTGTTATTACTATGGCAATTCCTAGAGTTACAGAGAACCACTCGAATGCTGGCGATTGGGGTGACGAGGGAGAGTCGGACGAACGGTCGCATTGCGGACGCAGCTGCTTGGGCAGCAATTCGATGAACACCACAAAGAAGATGGCACCCGCGGCAAACGCTTTCGAAAGGGCTAAAGCCAAATCGCTCACATTTGCTTGAATAATTGCCGTTCCAACCAGCGTTCCCAGGGGGAGTATAGCACTGTAGAACAGCAGGATTGGCAGAACTTTAAATAGAGTCGTACCCGGAGTCGCCAACAGTCCGATCACGCACGATAGGGCAGCCAAGGCTTCGTGGAGAGCAGTGACAAGTGCCATAATGACGGTTTGATGCAGGGCTTGCATCAGACCAATTGCCATGCCCTCCAAGAATGCGTGGGTGCCCAGTGCCAGGGCGAGAAGAACACAGACAGTGACGTCGGATCGATTTTTCGTATCAATTGTATCTGTCGGTGGACTCTCATTCGGTTCTTTCTTTTTTGCTTTATCCAATATAGAGCATTTTTCTGTGTCTTGGGCCCCACGGGTCGACGACCACCAGTGGGCAAGGGCGTGCAATACGATATCCATCGCCCAAATGACGACGAAAGCGCTGATAAAACTGAGACTTGTCGCCACAAATTTCCAGTTATAGTTCTTCCTATCTGACGCGGCCAGATAGCGGACGAAATGTTGGGCAGCGTTAGGCAGAAGGCCGATGAAGCAGAGACCAGTGAGCACCCCGCAGGCGAGGCCAGTCAGGAATCTGAGCAAACACCGGAGCCGGCTGGAATCCTGGGGAATACCACCGACCTCGGAAACTCTCTTCGGATTTTGGAGTATGAAATAGGAGGCTGTAATGCTGGCGGACGAAGTCCAAGCAAAGATGAACACAGCAATGATGGCTTTGGTGGTCGTGAGACTGACCATGCTTTGTTTTAGTATATCCTATAGGTAATTGCAATCAAGAAACTCTTATTTGTCCAAAATGATCTCTCTCCGAAATTAACTCCTCTCTATGCACAGAGATCAGTATATACGGCGAGCATTTGCTGAATTATTTAATTAACCCCAACCAGCCACTCCACTCACTATCGCCTATAAGCCGAAATTCTCCTATAATATAACAGCGCAGTACCAACGTTAAATGCGAGCTGCCAACTTCCGCAACACATTTGATCGATAGACTGCATCTGTTGCCCAAAATTAGTCAACTATCCCCGGTGGATTGTCGAAATCTGTGTCAGTACTCCGGAACAAACTATATAATTATGGTAATTAGGCTGAGTATATAGCTCATATCGGAAGAGCTGAATGTGGTAATAAACGCAGTATAAACATTCAAATGTCGAATTCATTTGTCGGACCCTATGCAGCCGCCTTCTCGTGGCGGTGGTATCCTGCTCAGAAGGCACAGTGCTGAGTTTCGTGGGAGTTTTTACAGTTTTTCTTTCTCATATATGACTCTTTTCTTTTTCTCTGCTCTTTTGATTTTCCTTTCTCTCTCTCTTCTCTTTCGCTCCCTCTCTCTCTCTCTCATTCCTTGTTTTCTTTCCTCTCCCTCTTTCTTTTCTTCATCATTTTGAATTTCTCGTCGCGTTGGTTCCTCGAGGGTCCCAATCATGTACGTCTGGCTAGGTTAGTAAGAGAAAGGAATCGCACGATCTATCTATTATTGACCGCGTCCTTCAGGGTTGCGATTTGCCCGATTATCTTTCATCTGACTAATCTCATGAAAATTTGTGCAGTACGTTATATTTAATTTATGAACCATATTACCCACATCTCTTCTCTGCAGTGAGGGCATACTGTATATGTCACTATCGACTTCCTGGATCCTTTTCCGATATTTCTCGGGCGATTGGCCAGTGTTTACTTCTGCGCTAGGATGGAGCAGGCCCGTAGCCAGACTTCATTTGTAGGGGGGCAAGCCAATTTTAGAGAGGGCAAATTGTTATGATTTGAATTACAGCAAATTCACACTGCCGTCTTGCTTTTCACTTTACCTATTCAAATTTATTATCCAATAGTGCAGTATACCGAAAAAGTGTTCGTTTAGCGTACAAATTATATTTCAAATTATTATACATAAAAGCATGGGTAAAAGTACAACCAGTTCAACATAGATTACACATACTGTAATTCCCTTCTTTTGGGATTCTTTTCATCATAACACCCTTCATCTACTCCGGCGCAGATTCCATCTTCCGAGACGTACAATAGTGCGTAGCATCTCTGCATTCAGAAATTGTTCATCTTGAACCAAAGTTAAAATTCTTGCTGTCTCGACGTGGTTCCATGCAGCAGTTGCATAAATTACAGTCTGGACGGTGTATGGTGGCTGCCGCAGGAGTTTTATGGTTGCGGTTTATAATGTGGTTACGATCGTGTTAGCATCCATATTATATGTTCTAGTCTCATTTTTCTTTCTTCCACTACCAGCTGGTTGTCGAACGAACGTGTTCCCTGTCTTCCTCTAAACATTCTGGACTCAATCTTCTTATATGTGTCAAGTTACAGTAGGACATCCTCCAGGCCAAGCAGTGTTAACAAAATCAAATATTTAAAATATACATTTTTTGTAAACGGACATATTTTCGGTATAGCCTATACAGTATTATGTACTGTAAATATAAATTACAAGCTGTTTTCAACTCTACCGTTATGCATTGTTAATAAATATTGATAACACGAGTTGAAACACGCACATACCCAACCATGTAATAATTGATTACACTTACTGTATTATTTTCAACCTTAATTTTTTTCAAACGTTATAGCTTAGCTCAGGGGGCACCATTGATTTGTCCATCTGGTCGGACGATTCTTTTTGGAATGCAGGCATTCTTTTCCTGAACTCATCTTTTCAACCTATCTTGGCAGCTCTCAGGGGGGTGGAGGTAGAGCCCTAGTCTTTACATCCCTCTTTCTTGGCTACCTCTTCCGGCTTTCTCGTTGTCCGGAATATTCCAGTGAGCTGGTACATCTTGGAAGCACACTGTTCGGTTGCACGTCTTGGTAAACCTCGTGAAGAATTCGTTAGATTTGCTGACCCTTCTCATCATCTTGCTTCTCGTGGACGGACCACCCCTAAGTTTCTCGATATTCGCCTTTGAGTCGAAGAAGATGGTGCAAGAGGCCCGTTCTTCATTCTTCATGTTTTCCAGCCGGCATTGTGAAGGGCGGTTATTTCTTCTACCTGGTAGCTAAAACAAATTTCTCCTGCTGGACGGTAGAACTCGATCCTCCTGTCTTTGCATCTGATGATCACTCCACTGCCCCTTTCTTGTCTTCCGATACGAATCCGTCGATCCAGATGTTGACATATTAATCTCTTTCCTGCTTTCCATTTCTCATGATATTTCTCTTTCTCTAACAATAATGGTTGACATGGTGAAATAGAATTGAAATATATTCTATATATACTTCAAATTTTAAGCAAATCGTTGCCTAAAAGTACATTATTAGAACCAGGTACAGTACTAATAGAAGTGCGTCGAGGCAAGTATAGTGCTAAAAAATATATCTGGAGAAGGAAAAAGGATGAAATTGTAGTAATGGAGAACAGTTGATGAGACCTCTGGTCGCTTGTTTCCAGAACAGCAGTAGCCTGGTGACGCAACGTGACACTAAGCAGCACTGAGGTACTCCAGCATCGGTCATGGTTGAATGCGCACGGTTAACATGCACTGCAACATGTACATACTGCTGGGGAGTTGCCTGGGCAACGCCACAAATTTCACTTCAGATGATTTGAGGTTTTAAACTATACTTTGTTTTAATAACAGTTTTGGAAAAGGGAAACATACAGCCAGTCTGTCAATCTTGATTAGAATTTTTAGATTTTACACTGTTAGTAAAACGGTGTTAAAATACACGAAATTGGTGTGTAACACGAAAAACACTAAAACGAGGTTCATATTACGCCATTTTCGTGTTTTTCATATTTCATACCAATGTTTGTTACAGCATTGTATTATTGTACAGACTGGAGGGAGCCAACGGAATAATAAACTACGAACAAATGCCAACAGGAGTGTCCCAGTGTCTTAAAAGTGGGTCATAAGACAGCATTGAGGCGACATTCTAAGTTGACTCTAACTAAGCTGGAGCAATCTAAATGTTTATTGTATTTTGATTATACAAGAATGAATAGTTCTTGGTATGCAATCTTAATGAAATTTTGTGAAGATAAATAACACCCCACGTCGCAGATAAATAACACCTCACGTCAAAGTGAAATCACCACTGACCAGTCATAATGCATTTCTCATTATTGTTCGATTTATTGTAACACAAAATCTACAAATTTCCATTACTGATTCGAAAAGAATTTGCCACATTTGTACATAACATTAAATACATTCCAAGAATGCAGCACGCAATCGATCATTATAGAAAAGGCAGTAGGTTAGTACGCGTATAGCCTTTGAATATATTTAAAGATTCGTGCATAAAGTTTTTTTAATGGAGCGGCATGCAGAATCATCAGAATGAAAACATTTTCACTTGAAAATTTGGTTGTTTCCTGATATTTTATGGCCCTATGCCTCCCCGAGCGAAGCCGGGTACCTCCGCTAGTTTGCTATAAGATTTGACACTAACTGTTCTAAATTTTGTCGGTTGACCGACCAATATTTAACCCTCCAATGCTATTGCAATGATTAATTGTAGACATTATCCATATATGACTATGTAATGCATACATTCATTTGCACTGGTGGTTGTTAATCAAATTAGTAATTCGAATGTGCATATGGATGTGACGCCTTTTCCCATTCCGTCTGGAGTCTACCAACCTACGCGCCAACTCCACCCCCGATAGGCAGTGTGCGTGGGATGATTGCGCAACGCTATGCGATATGGCTATAATTACACCGATATCACCCAGCAGCCTCCTGCTAGTTATGATAAATACTTTACAACACCGCCTCTTCGATGAAGCAAAATGAGAGGAGGATGTCTTGAAAGTCTATCTCATCAATAGTTCCCCCTTGACATGCCGCCCACGTAGAGAGCGGCGGCGCAAATGAGAATACAGTATATTTCTGGTGCTTGGGGGCGTCGGTGGCATTATCGAACACCCCTGTTGCACATACTGTCCCCCAGTTAACCTCTCTCCTCCCCCAGACGAATATAGGAGACTATACCGGGATCTCTCGCTAATCAACCCCAGTCATCTCCTCGAACCGGTATACTGTATGGAATATGTGTTCGGCACAGTCGGGGGGTGACCACTGACCACCAAATAGATCCACATACGATCCGGAAGGAGATGCGATCAGGCAGTGTCCGTGTTTTTTATGTACGCGTCTGGTTGTGTTGTCTGTGTTGCAATGAACGACCCCATTACCTCGCATAAATTCGAGGTTGGCGGCCACATTGTGCTAGCTCTGCGGTTTACATAGAGGGCTAATAAACTTTTTCGTGGAATCACATGTACGCTTATCTGAATGTTGCCGGATGTTCCGGGGTAATTAGAGCAAATTGATACTGTGTAGTACTTTTCATGTAAATGGACTAATGAACAGATCATAGAGGCGAACAAGGCCCGCAACCAGGTAAAATAATCCAAGGCTATTTGCGCCACTCCCTTACAATTATAGCCCCTCGATTTGGCCAGCCTTATGCTGCCTCTACCAAGCATCAACTACAGTTTCCCATTCTTAATGCAACTATTGCGCATATATAAATAGTGTGCCTGTAATCTTTCTATAGTCAGAGGGCGGTATTAGGCAAAGAATACAGTGGTGACCCATGACAGCAAATGTTCCGTATGTTCATAACTTATCCATCACCTAAATTGTATACCATTTAATGTTTTGAGGCTAACCGCAGTCCACCAAACTTACTGTACGCTCTCTCAGTCCACCAAACTTACTGTAGGCTCTCTCAGTCCACCAAACGAACGCATCCAATACAATCCACTAAACCTACGTCAACTAAAACTACCCCCTCTAAGTCCATCACACCTAAATCATCTCTGTTAACTAAACCTACGCCCTCTCATTTCATCACACCTACATCCTCTCTGTTAACTAAACCTACGCCCTATCAGTCCACCAAACCTACTGTACGCTCTCTCAGTCCTAACTCTACTGTACGCTCTATCAGTCCACCAAAACTACTGTACGCTCTCTCAGTCCACCAAAACTACTGTACGCTCTCTCAGTCCTAAACCTACTGTATGCTCTGTCAGTCCACCAAACCTACTGTACGCTCTCTCACTCCACCAAACGAACGCATCCAACACAATCCACTAAACCTACGCCCTATCAGTCCACCAAACCTAAGTCCTCTCAGTCAACTAAACCTACGCCATCTCAATCCATCATACCTACATCCTCTCAGTCAACTAAACCTACGCCCTATCAGTCCACCAAACCTACATCCTCTCAGTCAACTAAACCTACGCCCTATCAGTCCACCAAACCTACGTCCTCTCAGTCAACTAAACCTACGCCATCTCAATCCGTCATACCTACATCCTCTCAGTCAACTAAACCTACGCCCTCTCTGTCAATCACACCTACATCCTCTCAGTCAACTAAACCTACGCCCTCTCATTCCATCACACCTACATCCGCTCAGTCAACTAAACCTACCCACTCTCAGTCCATCACACCTACAGCATCTCTGTTAACTAAACCTACGCCCTCTCATTCCATCACACCTACATCCTCTCAGTCAACTAAACCTACCCCCTCTCAGTCCATCACACCTACATCCTCTCAGTCAACTAAACCTACGCCCTCTCAGTCCATCACACCTACATCCTCTCAGTCAGCTAAACCTACGCCCTCTCAGTCCATCACACCTACAACCACTAGTTTAACAACACAAATGTCCCCGCATTCACAATGTTCCGCTTGTATCTCTCTGTAAATTTTCATTTCCGTCATATTTTTTTCTTTTATCGTTTGCACCCCTTAGAGAAAGCAGACGAGGCGTCTGAATTGTAGTGACCTGAAAACGGGACGTAAATGCTACAAATTGGTCAAAATTATTACTAATTCCTTACATTATATTGTTAAAACTCAACGAACAAAATTAAGATGATACCCTTGATGGAGTATATATATATATTTCTATTGGCATTTCTCCATGGTAGAATAGGCTATATATTTTACAGTATATCTAAATTTTATTTTATAATAGTGCAATACATTTGGATAGCATGCTACCTTCCATCAATTAGAAACTTTTTAAAGGATAATGTCAACGTAGCGTCTAATTCATTTGCATTTTTGCAGGATTACACAGATCACAGACAGAAATCTCTATTTAATTCCATTTTTTTCCATTTAAATCCTATTTTTTTGCACAGTCATTGGTTATAATTAAAAAAATAAAATATATCGATGAATAACTTTCTGTTTTTTTTACGATTTTTTTTCAAGCTGAGATTAAAAATTTTGAAATTCATTTTTATATATATACCAATTAGACCTCTGAAAGGTGTACAAACTTAAATATTTAACTACATACTGGTATGCTGACTAAACTCTGATACTTCGTAACTATTACTTACCTATTTAGAATTAACGCTAAACTGAAACCGTACCGAGATTTAAATATTTTGGCATATTTTCCGATTTACCGCAAAAGTTAAGGTCGGAAAAAATTGGAGGTTTCACCTTTCGAACGTATCATTTTTCTTTTGTAAATCATTTCAATAGAATGTATTTCTCTGACAAGTGACCCCTGAAGAATGAAAAACATAGGGAAATGTGAACTATCCATTCTACATATTTTATTGAGAATTCGTGCTCCTCTTTTAAAATAAAATACAACTATAACAATATATAATGTACTATCCTACAGTGCAGTTTTTTAGAGTTCTGTAAAAAACAGTTAGTCCAAATCCAAAATGCTTATAAAACATGTCTGGTTTGACAGTGCAAGTCAATCAATTGGCCAACTGCGATGCTGGCGACTGCGGAAGTTGGTCCGAGAAATCCGAGTCCGCATCCTGATTGGACAAGACTTCTGACGGTGCGGGACTCTTGTTTGCTATTGGTGGAAGTGGAAGCGGCGTCACCTGGCTCATGTTCACTCCCATTGGCGAGTGTGGTTCATTGACAACTGTTGCGCAGTTCACATTGTTCTGCTGGCGATAGCATCGACCAGGTTCGTGGATGCGCTCTGACTACAATGCATTGGTAAAGAAATTACAAAAAATTGCCAACATTCGCTTAAAAATAAAAAATCTGAGCTATCGAGATACACACAATTAAATAAATCAGTTTTAGCAAAAAATGTGATTGAGGTAAATGTCTTTCACTTCGAAAAAATATTAAACATTTGTAACAGTCCTTCAAAGGAAATTCAGATAACAAGTGTCAAAGATAAAATAATATGTACTGCAGATGTAATTTGAATGAAACAATTAACATTTTCCTGCATCTTTTCTTTTTCCGAATTTGTTATTTTTGCTAGAGTTTATTTTTTAAAAATGTTTATATTTTGGTAATTAATGTAAAAAGTACACATATTAAATTCATGTTCTACTTTCGTCGGTTGAAATTACTTCAAATGCTGCAATAGAACTATACAGGGGGAGGCAAAAGTCTCCATGCAATTATCGATTACCTCTCTCCCTGTAATCTGCTGTTCAAACTGCTATATATCGATTATCGATTACGATTATTTGTATGGAGACTTTTGACTCACCCTGTATAGCTATAAGTTTATACTCATTTTATTCAATTTAAAAGAAAATAATCAATGCTGTGCCGCAGGAGAAGTATTGATTATTTTTTGAGAATTTGAAAAAGAAATAGTTTAGACTTCTATCCAAATTATAACGATATTGTCAGTTAATCCTATCTCTAATCAGATAAATGTCTGTCTGTGTGTATGTCTCACCGGTATTTATCTCCCAACTCTCTTCACCGATTTGAATGCTTGATGACTAAAAAAAATGCTACGACAATGGGTAACATGGGAAAAATAGCCACAAGATGCAAAATTTCTAATTGAGAGGCCCACAACAGAAAATATCCCAAAAAAAACATGTTTTTGCTGGGATGTTGAATCAATATGCTGCAGATAAGCGATTGCTGCGATGCTAAATCAATATGCTGCAGATAAGCGATTGCTGCGATGCTAA
>JAUYWV010136202.1:0-10839 GCA_032274565.1 Nematoplana nigrocapitula
AATGTAGGAAATACCAGAATCAATCTGGCAAGAGAATTTGTAAACGACGCCACTTTTCAAACCAAACTCAGTAACATTTTTCAGAGAAAAACGTTAGGTGAGTTCGTACGTTTCCCAGTGTAACCGATTATCAGGTGACCAGCTGTACCGGAAATTACCATATGGAAGTACAGGATTGTAGTGTGTATGTGCACCAGATACCTATAAGCTTGACCATATAATATCTGTGCAATATTTTATTATTTTTCTCCTTCCTGCCCTCGGATGTACGCACAGTATATGATCACTACGTTTCTCTCTTAATCAATCCCAGATCAGGTAAACACGACGATATGATCAAAGAAATGTTTCTAAACAAATGGGTCATAAAAAAGTTGTGATTATATTATAGGCAGTCATAAAAGAGTTTATAAAATATTACCTCGTTTGCGTTCAGGTGTCCTATGATGGGCATACAACGTATACTCGCTTGCACTGGATGAAAAGCAGAAGTAATCCGAGCTCGTTGAAATTCCTGCAGAACAATCAGCTTTATAGTCTATTTTTTATTGCAAGAAAGCGAAAAGACACTGAAGCAGGACATGATTTGACCTAACTATTGCACCATATTTGGCTATTCAAAGATACCAACACAATGTATCCCTTGATAACCAAAAAAGAAATATTAAATGATGTTTTGCAGATGCTCCTTGGCTGTCCTTGGCACTGTTACGATAACAGTCTGACATGTTACATTGCCATGACGTATTTAAAACATTTTTGAGATTGTGATTGAATGGGTTCGTAAATACCTGCAGAGTCTAACCCTCACCTCAGTTGATCTCTAATGACGCCTAAATGCATAAAGAGAACTTGAAAGGTCACGGACACTGTTCAAGTTGCTAAAGGTGAAAATGGTGAGTTCATGTAAAGCTCGCTATGCATTTGTTTTGGGCGCCTAATATGAGTATATGTCTGTATAGGTACTCAGTGCGCCCATGTAGGTACTCAGCGCGCCCATGTAGGTACTCAGCACCGAAACCGAAACTGCACGGAATTCCTCTACGACAAAATGAATTCCCTTAGTAACCGGTTACTATTTTTGGTGTGGTATGAAGTTCACGTACAACTGAAGTGCGCCTATTTTTTCCTAAAAGACCTACACATTATCATGGCGCCTAATTGAGATGCTAGATTCACCCCTGAGCAGATGGGTGAATCAACCCCGAAATGAGATCCTGGCTGAGCACCTGTTTCATTTGTTGAACTAATTTTATCCATATTTTACTCCAGTAATAATTACTAAAACCATACAGACACTCTGGAAGAGGAATACTATATATAGGGAGAACGGAGTACCCACTGAGAGGGGTTGAAGCGCCGGAGACTTTGGCTCGTCTCTTCCTCTTGCAATTGGACAGTGAGGTCGAGAACGACAGAGGTGGCGGAGAGAGCCCGGGGGGGGGGACATGGTGCGTGGTTGATCTCCGCACTTACTTGAACGAGTGTGAGTGTAACGAACAGTAGCATAGCATAGCGTACAACATAGCAAAACGTAACAGCATCTGCAGAGAGCGAGCGAGCCAGTGAAGAGAGGCAGATTTGGAAAGATGCTTCTCCATTGGTTCTCCTTCTCTCCCTGTGTGTAGAGAGAGAGTGCCGCCATTCCCCGGCACGTGTCTTCCCTGTCCTCTCGCTTGCCTCCTCCACAAACTAAGGGTACTGTACTACTGCTGCTACACTCCTGCACGCTCTTCCCGGAATGTGCTGTGTTCGGGGGTCTGCTTAATGTCCCTACAACTACTTCGGCTGTACTAGCGGTGCTGTAGCTAGACCAATTTCATTACCTCTTCGTCTACGGGCCAGGAGGCAAGCGACGCAGCGTGGTGTGTGCAATTATCCTCCTCGGGGGAAGCCAGAGATCTCCCATTCAGATTAGACCGGCCAACTAATTGAGAAGGGGTCTGTTTTGTCCACCGACTTCCAACTTCCAGCCGTCCTTGTTTATGGCCGGGACATGTGGACGGGTTTACTCCCAAATACGACGCCGACGCTTTGCAAAAATTTCATGAGTTGTTCTCCTCCTCCTCTACCACCTCCCGCTTTACCATGGCGCCGCCGCTTCTCAACCTACTTCTCCTGTTGGTGCACCTCTTGATCCATCTGCTGCCTCACCTGGCCTGTGCAGAGACGCGGGAAATTATCTTTTCGGTGAAAGAGGAAGAACCGATTGGCAGCCCTGTGGGCGATGTCTACCAAGCTGCCGGACTGCACAATTATGTCAAACCCCGCTTTTCCATGGATGACGCCGACGAAAGAAACAGCCGCATTTTCCGTATCGATCCCATTAGTGGCCAGGTGACCTTGAAAGGGCGGCTCGATCGGGAGACTGTCTGTCCGCGCCAGTCGGGCACCTCAGATGAGTGCATTCTCATTCTCATTATTTCGGTGAACAGCGGTGCCATCTGGATCAACTGCAAAGTTATTGTCCAGGACATCAACGACAACTCTCCTAGCTTTCCGGCCAAACAGCAGAGCTTGGCGATCAGCGAGTCGGCCCCCGTCGGACACCAGATCCCCCTTGATATCGCCGTGGATCGGGACAGTTTGAAATACGGGATCCGGTTCTACCAGCTGACCGGGGTGGAAGGGGTTTTCCGTCTCGAGGAGGCCGCCAATTCACTCAGTCTTCGTCTCCTTAACCAAACGAGTATCAACTATGAGGCAATCGACACTTACCTGGCAACCTTGACCGCCTGCGACGCGGGCAATCCGCCGAGGTGTGGCAGTCAGGAACTCACCGTCAACATACACGACGTGAACGACGAAGCGCCAAAGTTTGAACGCAAGTCCTATTCGGCGGCCATCAGCGAAACGACAGATGTGGGCCACACCGTGATCCAGGTCAAGGCTAAAGACCCCGAAAAGGGTCTGTTCGGACAGGTGACCTACAAACTGGGCCGACCCCAAGATCCGGCGGCCCAGTATTTCGATATCGATCCCAACACGGGCCAGGTATATTTGCGCAAGAGGGTTCAAGGCTCGGAGAAGTACACGCTGTTGGTGGAGGCTTATGACGGTGGCGACATACCCAACTACGCCAAAACGTCACTGACCATTCACGTGCTAGACGAGAATGATCACGCACCGCAGATCAGAGTTCGACCCATCGAAGATGAGACCGGGGATATTCGGAGAGGTCAAAATGCGAGTGAGATTCTCCTCTCCGAGAACAACAGAGTCCCCCTTGATCTTGCATTCGTCACTGTGTCAGATGGGGACTCTGGCGAAAACGCTCGTGTAGTCTGTCGACTGACCTCGGTGGGGCAGGGGGCCAATCTATCCCACTTCCAACTGATCAGCGCCAACCGGATGCAGGGGACGACAATCTACCGGCTCAGCACCCTCAAACGCTTCGATCGAGAAGCCGTCTCTTCCGTTCCCCTCGGAATCAGCTGTGCCGATCACGGCCAACCGCCCCGGACCACCACATTGCACGTGGCCGTCCGCATCCAGGACCGCAACGAATATCCGGCCAATTTCACTCAGGCCCTCTACGAGGCAGGGGTCTCCGAGAATCAGGCGCCGGGGACTTACGCGGTTCAAGTGAAAACCACGGACAACGATGCCACGTCACGGATCGAGTACCGGCTGGACTCCACCGGGGCGGACTACTTCACTGTGAACAGGACGGGCAAGATTGTCACCTCGAGGCCGTTGGATTGCGAGGACAGACCGGTGCTCAAATTTAAAGTCTTCGCCATCAACCAAGGCGACCGGGAGTTCCGCACGTCGGCCGAGGTCCACATTCAGGTGCTGGATCAGAATGACAACCCGCCGAGAATACTCCCCACTGCCCCCTTCATCGTCAAGGAGAATTTAGGTCGCGATACCAAAGTTGGCGAGCTGAAGGCCAAAGATGCCGACCGCAATGACAACGCCCTCGTCAACTTTCGCCTCGTTAACATCACCAGCAATGGGCGTCCCGCCGACCGAACCACGTTTCGGGTGGACCCCTCCGGTGTGGTATGGACCAACCTGCCTCTGGACAGGGATCGCGTGGATCAGTACGAGTTGTGCTTCATCGCCTACGATTTCGGCCAACCGCCGCAGACCAGTACGGGAACTGTGGCCATCTTTGTCCGGGATGAGAACGACAATTCCCCAGAATGGGTCTATCCGAGGGGTGAGGACAGCCAGGCCAACATCACCACCGCTTTCGCACCGGGCACAGTGATAACACGAGTGAGGGCGGTGGATATCGACGATGTGGGGAACAACAATGTCACCTACCTCCTGCACAACGCGCTGGATCTGTTCACTTTGGACCCCTCCACCGGCCAACTGCGTCTCATCGGACGTCCGCCCGAGCCGGGCCGATTGGAGTTGTCGCTGACCGCCGTGGACAACGGGCAGACCCGAAGGTCATCGCCCACCAAACTGATCATCAACGTGGCCCGCGCCGGCCGCCATAGCGGCGGGTCCAGTTCTGCAAGCGGTCCGGAGGGCCTCAACTTCACCCTCATTATGGGCATGGTAGCGGCGAGCACCCTGGTCTGTATGAGCCTCCTCATTGCCATTATCATTGTGCGTCGTCGGACCGGGCTGGGCAGGGGATGGCGCCGGGGCCGCAACGTCTACAAGACCGAGTGCGCGGCCCTCGAGGCATCGCTG
Organism: Nematoplana nigrocapitula; assembly: GCA_032274565.1. Classification (NCBI taxonomy): domain Eukaryota; kingdom Metazoa; phylum Platyhelminthes; order Proseriata; family Nematoplanidae; genus Nematoplana; species Nematoplana nigrocapitula. Next base: position 4,654 of record JAUYWV010136202.1, read on the forward strand.
TGCAAAGGTCACTCGTCTCGCCGGAGCCACCGCGGAGGTGATGATGACAGTAGCACCTATTGCCCGGGTGACACGTGGCACCATCCATCACCGCCGCCACCTCCACCGCCTGGCCCTCCGCCGCTCGGTGGACCAACCGCCTGTCCCGCCGTGGGTGTGCACTCGACTATTCTCAGGGGCAACGGCTACCAAAAGCCGCCAACAGACCACGGACAGGTGTCCTTACCCACCTCACAGGTAAGTCTAGTGCATTTGGTTTGCAGAGATGAGATCACGGGATGAAACATTCCCTGTTTAAACTTTACCTGAGCCAAACCAGTAGAAAACCACGGTCGAGGTAACTTCCAGAATAATCGATTAATCTACACCATTTCCCAGGCAATTTAAAACGAGGGTCAGGCAATTTAAAACGAAGGTCAGGCAATTTAAAACGAGGCTCAGGAAATTTAAAACGAGGTTCAGGCAATTTAAAACGAGGTTCAAGCAAATTAAAACGAGGTTCAGGCAATTTAAAACGAGGTTCAGGCAATTTAAAACGAGGGACAGGCAATTTAAAACGAAGGTCAGGCAATTTAAAACGAGGTTCAGGAAATTTAAAACGAGGTTCAAGAAAATTGAAACGAGGGTCAGGTAATTTAAAGTAAGTTAGGATAGGAAATTCTGTTAAGCATTATTTCGTCACTTAAATACGTAAAATTTAAGTCTTTCAAGTTATTTTTATTGGAACAAGTTTTTATTGTATTATTATTGTAAATGAGACATTGGTCGTCCTATAAATTACTGTATATATATTATGTACGGTATTTGTATATCATCTGAAATATCTGTAGCAATTAAATGTATAAAATTGAGTAGTACGATGTAGTACGTTTCAAGAACAAAAATGCCAAAAATTGCAGTTTTTCGCCCGAGCTAAATTCCCGCTAAACTGCATAAATAATGAGCGGCTGCAGAAGTCATTATCAAAATTGTTCATAGATTTTTAATTTCAATTATTTTTCTCATGTAGTCTATGGATTTTTCCACGGCTTTCTGGATTCGTTGTTGGCTGAAATTTGGCAGATCTGCAATGGGGAAAGCTTTGATTTCTTTTGTTGAACTACTGTAATATCTCTTCGAATAGACCTATCTGTCGAAGAGTCATACAAGCATCTTCTTCAATCAATCTCTCAACTTCCTGAACATTTTAACTTCTTTTTAAACTGCTCTTTCGACCACCACTCCCCTTTTTGACGATCAAAACGAGGCCGATTTCCTTCCCGAAATTCCCGACAGAGCGTCCGTATGCGGGCAGCACTGATAGAATGATCTGGCCAAAATGTTCTTACAATATCAAAGATTATAATTAATTGCAGCGCTTTGTTGTACAATTCTGGCATTTTAATGCACAGACTGAAATGTATCGATTTTCATTTGATTGGAGTCTATTTATAGAATTAGAAAAGATCGTTTTTGTGATACAGCCTGTATATTTTTTTAGTTGAGTAAAATTTATATTGAGCAAGTAGAAAACTACATTACGGGAGAATTTCAGAATAATCGGCAGATATGCCAAATTCTGTGTATTTTTTTATGAAGTTGAAAAGTATTTTTGCCAGAACAAAACAAGACAGTCGTCTTGCCGATACGCATAGTTTGCCCAAACCTCCGTACAATTTATGGTCTATCCACATATAGACCAGTTGTCATAGGTCCGAATAAATCAGCTTTGGTTTGCCAATAGGCCTCCCGACTAACTTGCACTTATGTAAAATGCAATGTGTTTGAGTTACGATATGAATTTTTTGGTCGGGCGGAAAATGGGAGTATTTTTCACCATTTTTGCATTTTAAACCCTATATAGAAAGATCATATAATTATCGACTATTCCTAAATTCTTCTAAATCGCAGTATTCGAATTATGTAATACACTACATTCCAAAAATTCTCAATTCCTATAGCCATAATTGTCAACGATAAAATGACGCTTCTAGTTAAACAAAGAAAAACTTTCAAATTTAAACTGAACAATTAGGTGGTAGAAGCTCAGCTCGTCACTGGACTGTATGCAAATTTAGATTCAACAGTTTGTCCTTTGAAATTTGCATCGCGGCTATTCAAACCAAACGCGACGAATTCGTTTCTTTTTAAATGCAGTGTATAAATTTGCCTCGGGCGGTAAACAGACCTTAACCTCTATCTGTCTGTTGTTACCCACACTGTGATTGGTTGTCTGTATATAGCTTAAGAGGACTGGGTCGTTACTCCGGCTTGTCTCACTTCACAAATTCAAATTGATTTCTTGCGGTTAATTCTGTCTGGAATTTAGGATGGAATTTCAAATATATATACAAGTGCTAATCAGTTACTTTTAGTAACAACATGACGTCATAGCATCCCGCCTTAAGCAAGGCGGACTGTCAGTGTTAGTTTCACATGTAACTTGTGAGTTTTCTTTCCCCTTGATTAGCACCGATGCACTTTCGGTCGTTTGTCCTTGGGTTTGTTTTATGTGCTTCGTGTTTTTTGTCAATTAAACCTGTGTTTTTGTTACCTGTCTCCTTTAATCCGAGGAGGTTGTTGTGATATTATGATGCGTCTTTGTTATAAAATGGAGACAGCAATCGCTATAGCTTAATGGAAAATTTGTATTAACTGGTTAAGTTGAACGGCGGAAGGACAAAAGAAGGTCAAAGCTTATCGATTTTTCCTATAAATAGCAATAAAATACATCTTCAGGTATATCTTCAAATTTAATCTAACCTACTTGAAGATGTCGGTATCTGCGATTATTCTATTTTTAGAGTCGTCTTTATTTATTGCATCGGGGAAAAAGATTGATTTCTTATTGTATTTCGGTTACCCGCCCCCGACAAGGAAAGAGTGTGTGGTAACACAGAATTTCGATGAAGTACAAAGATGAAAACCATCGGCTGCTACTGTATGTTGTGTGGGCGTGGTATATCAGTTGTCAATTTAGAATTTGAGCATCATATTCCACTAGGATGATGAATAAATATGAAATGTAGTATTAAAGATTCATTACAGTATATATTTTTATGCGTATAGTCTCCAGAAAGAATGTGTTCAAGGGTGAATTTGAATTATTACAAAGCATTTCGCTGCCATTTAAAAACAACAACAACAAAAAAACATTATTTCGGGAGACTTTCATAGAAAAACATATAAGTTTAAAATATTCCACAGTCATGTGGCTTGAGAATGACTGTGAAACGGTCCACATTTCATTTTCGCATTTTATTTACTTAAATTTACACTTTTGTTATAATGCTCTAAAAATTTGTTTAAAGACTGGAGCAAAGCCAGCAAGGCGGAAGGCTCTTTTGGATTGGATTGGATGAAAATTTTACGAGATTTTATTTGACACCATTCGATTCCACTCAAATGTTTGATTACATAACAATGTTATGATCATTTATTTCGATAGTCGAACTATTTTTATTGTGGGTAAATAAATAATTAATCGGCCTTTTGACTACACTACCACTAAAGGCGAATAGTTCACCGTCTTGGAATTCTAGTATAGTCCTTGAATAAACCATTTGAGAATGCGATAGGTGCCTTTTCATGACAAGCCCTAGATAAGGACACCCAAAGAAATAAAAAAATACTGGGAAAACGTATCTAGATTCATAAGCGCCTAAAAATATAGCAATTGATTTTTTAATGCAGTGTATTTTTGGAGCGAAATATTTCAATAAAATTGTTTTGTTTTAATCAGTCACTTATTATTGTATACATAAAATATAGCCCAAACATATAAGAATTCCAGGTTTAGGCCATAGGACAATGACTTACAAAGCAGGCCCCCTTTTCCCATAAGCTCAAATTATGCATACGTGGAATTAATTACCGAAGTCGAAGGATTATTATCATTACAAACTCTGTAAACAGTTAATCGAGAGGTTGAAGAAATTACTCTTGGTATGCTTCATTAAGCGCATAGAAATGTCCTTGAGCTTCCTCTATACTTAGGAAAATACCAGAATCACTTTGGCAAGAAATCAATAAATGCCATTTTTCTTATTGCGCTCCGCAGCCGTGTATCTCTTCATGAGAAGAATATTGTAAAATTTAAATCCTAAATAACTGAACGACAGGAATCCTTACAAGAAAACTACGAAAAAACATAGGGTTTTAATTACTGTAAGAGTGGAATGATTTCATTTAGGAAAAGATTGATATTATTCGATTCCGTGTAGTAGTAGTATACTGTAGGTATAGGCGAACAACCGCTGTGACAAGAAGCTCCCCCCCCCACACATGACCACCCCCCGAGCAAAAGTCATTAGTTGATAGCCCGGTCTGGCATGATGAACAAGTAAGTGGAAAGCCGATTCACTCGCTTGCCATTTCCACACAAAGGTTATACCAGCAGAACATATCAAAGGAAATCAAATAGGAAACCTTTTAAATAGAGAGCACAGTTTGTGGCGTTTGACCCGCTACATTTAATAAGCGTGGAGGGAGTTCTCATTCTATATATAATAGGGGGGGGGAGAAATTGTCAAATCAGCATTGAAGCATGAGAGTTGAGTTGAAATTAAATTTTTCTTATAATTATCAATTAGAAAAATCCAAAACTACCCACAGGACAACGGAGACACTAACTACCAAAACCGAAATCATGCCAGTCCAACCTGAAAAGATACAGATTCAGACAAATGAACAACGAGTGTGGAGCAGATATGGGAAACACAAAGTTAAAACCAAGGTAGAAGAACCTAGCACCAACTCAGGGTGGAAAGTGGCGAGGCAGCCGGGTCGATGTCAACTTGATGCGCCGGTACGAAGAGATGGACAAGAAACTGTGCGTCGTGTGGGGTTCCATCAGACGTACATCACTTGCTCCTGGACGCTGCAATGACATCGAAGCAGTAGACTACTGGAGAAGGGAAGCTGGGTAGCGTCTACTACGGCGGAAGAGGTGTCTGAGAAAGGTTCAGTTGCCAGCGAGATTACTCGCTCCAAGATGAAGCTACGTGCAGAAAAAGAAGAAGAATGAAGTTGAAGTAGGGTTTGTACGTGCTGTCATCTGGACGATCATCACCTGTGGGACTGAAGCGTGTACATTGAAGGATGTGGATCAAATTCAAACATAAGCGGCAGACCAACGAATTCATTCTAAGAGAACTCCATGCACGCAACGCAAACTACACGCAATGGTGAAGGCAAGGACGTTGCTCTATTTTTTTGGACATGCTAGTTGGAGAACAGAAGAACACATGGGCAGAGACGTCATTCTCGGCGCTTTATACCAGTAACAAGGAGGACACAAGGAATGGATAGCGGCAACAAGTGGACAAACTTGACGATAACCGGAGGTAAACACGTGGCAGAAGACCACCGTCAAACCTGGAGGAAGATGGTGAATAGAATGACTCTTGTGGGCCTGCGTCGATGTCACCAACGACGATGCATGAAACAAACGAATTTCATTCATTGAATGATAGATTATTTGTGTCTCAATATCGAGAACAATGATGAAAATCGAACATAAATCACAATAAGATCTCAAAATTTGAAACATAATAATTAATAAGAGTAAAATGGATAGACCAAAACTAGTAAAAAGAGCTCACCGTACAGTATTTCTTTTAGCTTTCTTTATGTAATTTGCAGACTTTAGCCGCTTTTCGTCGATTGAAGCCGTTATTGGTTTTACGGGATTATTTTTCAATTTTTCAATTTGCTTCGATTTCTTGCACACTTGGACTCCTCTAAAGCGAGCCACATTGGCCTGGTCTTTGAGACCAGAGTGGATGAGGTAGCGTCTAAAATACCCGGATTTAATTGACTGTATGGTGTTGCTGTGGTTGTTGGCAACCATCCACTCCATCACCTTGCCCAAGCAGGAAGTTAGGCTAACGAGACGGTATGAGTCTATCCTCCCAGCTGGTTTGCCCTCCTTTTGGATGGGTATAATCACCGTGGTCCTCCAGGATTGTGGACAAACCCCCTCTCTCCAAGACATGTTGAAACAGTCCAGAACAAAGTTCCGCCCCCCCCTAGCCTCTTTGAGAAAGCGGGAGGAAATACCATCCGGCCCCTCAGCCGCCCTTGCTTTAGTCTGTTCCAAGGCACACCTCAGCTCCGCGGCCGAGAAGTTCCCACACTCTTCCCCAACCGGCCCATGCTTAAGAGCTTCCTTCCTGAGGTCCCTCTTAATTCTACGGTTCTTCTTCC
>JAUYWV010136213.1:0-10838 GCA_032274565.1 Nematoplana nigrocapitula
AACATAGCTGCAACTGTGCTGGCCATTCCAAGCCGCGACCCCACCTTTTGAAATTTTAGACTTGGAAAAATGGGGGGGGGCCTCGGGTCGCTCCAACTTTTCATAATCTATACTGCCTATACTGTAGTCAACTTTTTGATAACATTTTGTCATGGGGTGGCCTCGGGTCTCTCCAACTTTTCCCCATCTATACTGCCTATACTGTAGTCAACTTTTTGATAACATTTTGTCATAGGGTGGCCTCGGGTCGCTCCAACTTTTCCCCATCTATACTGTAGTCAACGTTTTATAACATATTGTCTGGGTGGGGGGGGGGTGGCCTCGGGTCGCTCCTTCTGTTACTACTCACCAAGCTGTTGTAAAAAATTATATATCCGACACACTATGTAAATATAATTTAATTTGTAACGAATTATTATTATACAACTTGGATTGTAACAAACAAAAGATACCCAGACACTATGTATACATTATTATGATAGTAATAAAAATGACTGTGGAAAGGTCGAAAGCGAATGCCAATAGATATTTGTTAAACGAACAATAATTACGGATAAATAAATGAATACAGACATATATTGTATTAAATCATCTTGGCCTTTGTGAAGACCTCTCGTTTGTTATTACTAAGATGGTGATCACCTGACATCGTTGACCAAAACGTAGGTTTTTAATAAATGTATTGAACTAACAAAACTTTTAACGGTTGCCGGGGTCACTGGAAGTATAAACAGTAGTTGCAAACAAGTATATATATTGGGGTAAAGATGTTGGCTGGTTGCCTTCAACACTCCTTCCAAGCCTGTGGATTGATTGGCAGTTGCAACATTCACTCATGCTTATAATTGTCACCAACTCCTAACTCAAGTCTCTCTCCTCTTGTCTGTCATCTTCTGGATAAGCATAGTTGTCAATTGAGAAAGTTTACGAGGTATTTGGTTCTAAAATTGCAATGTGGGTTCAACATACATCAAACAGTAGAATGTACATTTTCGAAATTAAGATATCAAAAGGGGAGATAAACGATATACAAAAGGACGAGATTGTTGCCTCAAGACATGTTATGGCATCTTTGGATCAACTGCCACTTTGGTCACCAAGTCCTTTGAAACTTTATACATATCTCAACAACCATCTTGTCTTGTCATATTAAACAAATCGAGAATTAAAACCCATTTTCTTAAAGGTACTGGGCGAATCAAAAGATTGTATAATAACATTTTGACAGTTGAGCTATATTAATAATAAGTGCGCACATAGACTAAAGACATACAGGAGAAAAATGTTGTTTTCGTCCTCTGGTTATAATTTTATTTAGAGGTTGCAAATAATAGATGTGGGTGCCTATTTTTGAAATCACAGTATGCCACAGCACACTATAGTGCCTGTGTAGCTACTCCTCGGATATGTGTAATTGCAACTGAAATATGCAGCAATCACACTATACTTTTTAAACACATGTAAATAGCCAACAAGAAGGTTATGAGGAATTTTGTTTAACAAAATTACCATATTCAAGTTAAACATACAAAAACAACCAATTTTCCATAAGCTATGTTAACCCATCCTTAGTCAGTCAAAGCTATTAATTGGGTGTGACTTATACCCTACTTCACAAAGCTTCTATGGCTAATTGAACTCGTAATCCCCTCTACACCCTCATTCTCTTCCTTAGTTTCAGCAGAGTCAGAAGGTGGACAATCCTATTGCCACCTTATTACAAGAAAAACATTTATTGACATTATCTTTCTCTGCATTGATGTGACCTGCATAGTCATATAAAATATTTTTAAAAAAAAATCTGCTTTAGCAGATTTTCATTAGCTATCAAATAATGGTTTATAAGAATGTATTAGATTAAACAGCTTTGTTATGATCAGAAATAGGTTAAAAGAAAAAGAGGCCTTATCTTTAAACCACATATTCTTCAACTGGTCTTTTAATCTCAAGATGAAAATAAAAGTATAGTTTCTTTGAGTCTCTTTACCTTTTTTAATTCTTATCATTTATTCTGTCACTTATAAAACACTATTTTATATATAATCAATTATGCAATTCCAAAGTCTCTAGACACTTTTTGCTAACTTATATATCTAAGCCTTAAGCCGAATAAAAATGGACAAAAATAAGATGCTATAATATGGATAAGAAAAAAAGAAATAAAGACAATTAACTGGAAACTATAAATTAGTAAGGTATTAATGGTTAAATCAATGTAGCTTATTAATTAAATATATGGAAAGCCTAGTATTAGTAAAATAATCAATTTGTTTACTAATACTACAGTAAGTCATATTTCATCAAATATTTATAGTAAATAGTTATTTAAGAGAAAACTATATTCTGTATATAGCATGAAAATATCCTTAGAATATGATTCGAGGGAAAGTTTCCGAAATTTAATTATCTATCTGTTTGTCTGTTTGTTTCTCTGTGTGTTTACTATTTCTTCCTAGACTATCAACTGGAAAGTGCTAAAATTTTGGGTTCCCATACTTTGAATGGATGTTAGTTTATGTACTATGTTTTCTATTTTCATTTGTACAGTTACTACAGATTATGTTTTAAGAATCCATTTAAACCCTTTTGACACTACGAAAACTACATGATGTCATTTTGTATACCTATCCTCAAAATGCAATTTTCATAAATTTCATAGAGATAAAGAATAGCTTATATTATAGTAAAATCACTATTGACCATAGTCATATTGCATTTCCTAACATTGATTTATTGATTGATTTGTTATAATACATCATATGGGAAATTTCTAAATTTCTATTATTAAATTGAACAAAATTTTGAATATCCATACTTTGAATAGTGGTGAAAGTCATGTACTATGAGATTTTAATTTTTATTCACATAAGTGCAACAATTTCCATGTTATGGGGTTTATTTTAGGTCCTTTGAGACTAGCAAAACTATACATCACCTTTATACTTCATTTTTAAATGCGATGATATACTTTAAATTTTGTGTAGATTAGGAATTTTTAATATTTTCCTGAAATCACCACTGACCATAGTTATATTGCATTTTTGCATTATTAATTGATTTGTTGAAATAGAATATATACAAAGTCTCCAAATACTGTGCTGCCAGGGAGGTCTTAGAAAATAAAAACGCAGTGGGTAAAAACATGCAGAAAGAGTATTTAAAAATATACATATTTTAAGCACTATCTTTCAAATTTTCTGTCATTTGTAGAAATAGTAGTACTGATTAACCATAGTGTGCTGTCTCTATAAAGTAGGTCACCAAATCATGTGAAGTCAAATTCATCATCATCATCAGGTACCATCTTCTATTAGAAGGTTGGCAATCATAATACGCCAATTGTGCCTGTTCTCAGCTTTCCTTTTGCAATCCAGATGCTTTTAATTCTGCTGTATTTCTCGATATCATCTCCCCAAGCTTCTCTTTACTGACCTCTGTCCAGTTTCCTTCTATCATGCCTTCACGAACCAAAGCAGGTAGCTGCCCTGAGGATCCTCTTATGCAAACTTCATTTTTCTTCTGATCAGACTTTCAACTAAGTATTTCTTATTTCCAATTATTTTTTGAAGACTTCATCATTGGTCATTGTTCCAGTCCAACTTATCTTCAAAAGTCTTCTGTAACACCACATTTCAAGTACATGTACTTTTTCTATGATCTTTTTGTCGACAGTTCATACTTCGCTAGCATATTCTACAACTGAAAATATGTAAGATTTTAGTAATCTTTTCTTCAAGTTAAGGATGATGTTACTTCTCAAAATTCTTAAAAATTATAAGTCACTTTTGCCTGTCCAATTCCCAATTATTATTCTTACATTTTCTCACATTTATCATCTTCTGTAATCCAGCTTCCAAGGTAAATATATTCAGTTACTTGTTCAAGTTCTTTGATATCAACTTTGACTGCACATTTTATCCTTTCTTTTTGTCTATTACCATCATTTTTGTCTTTTTACCATTAAGGCTCATTAAAAAATCCATACACTTTTCATTAAGTGCATAAACCATTTGCTGTAATCCTACCATACTATCTGCTATTAATACCGTATCATCTGCAAATCTGATGTCAATATTTTGATCATTGATCTTTAACCCATCGCTGTTACTAAGAACTTCCTCGATTAAATATTCACTGGTAAAAAAAATGTAGCCTAGTCTTATACCTCTTTTTATATCCTTTGTTTCTCCATTATTTGTTCTTACTTTAGTCATTTGATTCCAATACAAGTTTGCTAGTAATCTGATTTCATGTTTTCGTATACCAGACCTTTTCATTATTTCTATTAATTTGTCATGTCTTACTCTGTCAAAAGCCTTCATATAATCAATAAACCATAAATAGATAGGTTTATTCTTTTCAATTGCTCTTTCAATTAGCACTCTTGTAATAACGATCGCTTCACATGTGCCTTTTTCTTTTATAAATACAAGTTGATTCTCACTTATTCCGTTTTCAATTATTGGAGTAATTATTTTCTTCATTATTTTAAGTAGCATTTTGTTGCATGTGAGATAAGACTAATGGTTTTGTATTTATTACATTCATGTGGTTGGTCATCCTTTTTATATATCACGTTTTTAAGCATAGTCATTGCCAAATTCCTTTATCACCCAAACTTTGCAAGAATTCTGCATTTATATTATATTCCCCAGCTGTCTTTCCTTTGGGTAATTCTTTGATAATTTCTCTTATTTCTTCTTCTTTTATTTTCCCGATATTTTCATATACTTTTTCTGTTGTTATATTTCTTTCAACATTGTAGAGCTCTTTTCCGATATATTTTTTCCATTTTTTACTTATCAGCTTATCTCATATTATCTTTTACTCCTAATTGGATCATCTTAGTTTTTTTGTGTTAGCTGTTCAATCTTTTTGAATAAGTTGTGACTGTGTAATCTCTGCAGTTCTTCCAGGTCCTTAGATTTTCTTTTGTAATATTCTTCTTTAGCCTTTCTGCATTCTCTTTGAATATATCTCATTAGTTCCTTTAGCTTGTTTTCTGTGTTTACTTCACTTTTTAGTTTTCTCCTGTCTTCCATTTACTTCATGATGTCAATTGTTATTCATTTCTGTTTCATTTCGTCTCAATATTTTCCATAAATTTCATTTGCTGTTATTATGCATTCTTTTATCTTATTCCACAATACATTGGCTTCTATATGTTATGTTCTTATTTGTATGTGTTATTAAACATTTTATTGAATTATTTTTTCACTTTTTTACTTTGCATTTTATGTAAATTCTGTGTTTTGTTCTTGTTAGTTTTCATTTTCAGAACTTTTTGCTTTGTTTTTGTTTTCGTCATTACTAGATTGTGGTTTGACCCATAGTCTGCTCCTGGTCTACTTTTGAATGCTATATCATCTTATGTTAACCAGTATTTAGTAAATTTGTTTTTTGTTCTTATGTCTGGTGATGTCCAGTATACCAGCACTTTTCTTTTGTTCAAACCATATATTTGTAACATAAAGTACTAGTTCTTAATTGTGGAAGTCAACTCAGACATCATAGCGATTCATATAGTGCTTTTTAACATAAAACTGGGCATCTATTTGTATTCCAATGAATGTCTGAGTTCACTAATGTAAAAAATGTACAATAAAGGTCATAAAACATTATTATGTGTCATCAATTGATAAATAGTTGGGTAATTCATATAAATGATAATCAGTCCTTTATTAGAAAATTAATATTATCTTTGTGACTGTGAGACATATTTTGTCTGCTGTGTTTGCGACTAGTCCTAACAACATGACAGTGGAAGGGTCTAGTGTCACAAAATAAATCAAATGAAGACTTGTCACCAATAGTATGTCAAACAAGAATTTTAACAGCCCACTAGCAAAATATGTATACAATTTGTAAAAAAATGTAAAAAGTAGAATTTGAAAAAAATACAGAAAAGTAAAAATTGACAAAAATGCAGGCAATAACAATAAGATAAAAATGTAGTGCTGGCAGTACTACAAATATTCATTACTGGTTAAATAAACTTTTCCATATTTGTGAATAACTAAATCATAAAATAGATAAAAAGAATTCCAGAATAATTGATCATCAAGATAAAAAATTAGATAATTTCAAATTATTAAAAAAATATGATTAATTTAATAACTAATGATTATATAAGTAGAATTGGAAATTGATATGTATTGAAATTATAAAGTTGATATAAAGATTATAATTTATAATAAAATGTTAAAGAAAATTAACTCAATTAATAGCTTTTAGTCATGATGTACAAAGTGAATTAAAGTGTATCTATATGAAAATATAATAAAATAACATTACTCTCGTCAAAAGTATGCGTAAAAATATTCTGTAAATGTAATAATGAAATTTCAGCATATTATCAACAAATAGATATTGCACAAATGTCTCAAGATTATATTAATGAAACACCTACTAAGGCTAAGCAATGTACTACCTATCATTAATTTAAATTGAAACAAATGCTATAGGAACTATCAGTTCTAATTTTAGAAGCAGATATAATGTATATTTGTTATTTGTCCACTTTCATAAACTTATTTAGGCTTTTTTTATTAATTCCAAACTAACAATTTTAAAGTGTGGTCAAAAAATTGTTTACATTAATATAATTATAGAACTTAAGTTTTTTACTTTGGTTGAAAAAACTTGAGTTGATAGTAAGATTGAAAGTTCTGGTATTTACCAGATGGCAAGCATATGTAAACTATAATTTTAGGCATGCTTTTTAAAATCTTGTTTACGTCAGAGTACAATATGTCTGTTTTTCAATCTTGTTATATCTTAGACTTACAGTTACACTTAGATTTGGTGCACCTTATAATATTCTCGGTGAATATTTACACCCTAATGTGAGGAAAGATTTACTGAAAATATCGTAATCAAATAACTATATTTATCTAACAGATTTATATAGGGTAGGTAAAATTCTTACCTCTTCCAGACATAGTAGAACACTCAGAACATAGTACGAATAAACGTTAATAGATCAGGTTGTATAAGGCGGTATTTAACAAAGTTCATCAGATTAATATTTATTTGACAAAGTAAAACATATTTCTGCTTGCATATATTAGAAAATGCGTATATCTGTTATAAATCAGAACGAGACAACTTTTAATTCAAAACAATTTCAATACGCTGTTTGTTTATTTACAATATGAGCATATATTTATGATACAGAACTCTGTCAATGAGCCCAGCAGCGTTAGTCAGCTCCTATTGACAGACTTTTACATTTGTCACTCTGGGCGCGCACGAGCATCGGTCGTGGCAAGGTTTGTAATGCTGGTTTAGCCGCGCTGCGCCACGCATAGTCAAATTCACACTCATTAATGTTCATAAACTGCAATAGAAGTTGTATTTATTTAAAGTTTATTAACAAACAAATAGTCGATCATCTATGTGTTACAGATATAAATCATTTTCATAAACTTCTAAAGTTGTTATTTCTTCACTTTGAATATATATATTTGTTTCATCGTTTTGTCAGGGGTGAAGAACAGGTCCGGCAGGTCCGGCAGGTCCGGCCACTACGCCCTCAAAGCAGATTACCCATTATTTAAAAAGATCCCTGTAACGTAGAAGTCAAGCAAATGCTCAATACAGTTCAGAATTGTAATTAAAAAATGTTCTGTAAAATTAACATGGATAGTTCTGTTAAGATACAGGTAAGTAATATTGTTAGTAATAAAAAAGCTCAGACTGAAATACAATAATGTGCATAAGTAGTAATAATTGTGCAACCTCTTAACTCACCTAAAATCGAATGAGATTAACCACATGACGACCTCATAAGAATACCTTCCACTCAGACTGTATTACGCCATAAGTATGTGAAGATCACCACCAGCATGATTAATCAAAGCAAAAGAGGTGAAGGTCACGGGAATTGCTTCAAAGAAACCACCTCCCCACGCAAAATTTCAGATTTTCAACCCAAAAAGTCAAATTTTGCGCTTCATTTGAACTAGTACGGAGGAGTGATTGGCATCGATTGCTCGGTATTGATGAAAGAAATCGATTGGTCTATTCAAATTCAAAATTAAACATTTGAATTTCTAACTTTATACTACTTGCATAAATTCGAGAGTAGTTTCATTCGGTAGAGCATACATCATTACTTTGAATCAATTCAATCGTATCGGCGGTTCCGCATTGATATGGCTTTTGCCGATTATCGATTTTTTAATGTTGTTTATTGCTTTTACAGGTAAGTGCAGAACCATAGAGTACATATTACTCTATGGGCAATCCGTTTTTATTCAAACTAACCAAAATCACTAAAATACTCCAAAATGGCTCCTATCTCCACCATTAAAAGTGTGCCAAAGAGGACTAAACTCTTACTACTCATGTTAATGACGTGGCGCTTGGTAACGATAAGATTACGACTGAATCCTCTTTGATTCGGTAGTTCCAGAGAGCCTCATGACCTCCATCTTTGTGATGAGGGTATCCAAATCGTCAAGGGGCTCTGGTAAAACCTCTTGCGCCGTGTCACAGGTGACGTCTCAATCAGTTGGATCTTGACCATCACCTCGTTTGTGTCTTTATTATCTCTGTAATAGCTGTATGCACTAATTTCTTCATTTTCTCGGACAATCTCTCAGGGATTCATCTATTCTTAACCGTATGTCAGGAAGCTTCTTTAATGCTAAGGTTCTTTTCCCGGTGGTAGTAGATTTCCAAATGCTTCTTCGTCTAGTTATTGAAGAGCCTCAAAACCTTTCACTTCTAGGTGGTTACCAAGCCATTCTTCTACAAGTCCAATCTGTAAAATTGCATTATGGTCTTCTGTGCGGACTATTCATTGATAATACTTAACCTCTTGAGCTTCCGAAAGTAAGTGGCTGGCTGGTCTACTCAAATTTCAGGACAACTTTGTCGGTCATTATCCCACCGCTGATTGTTATAAACTCTAACCAACTAATATTACTATAATAAAAAAACACATCTGATATCTATTTAGACCGAATCATTTCTATTATGACAAGATAAATTTAAAAGTTACAATTCAGATTATCTATGATCTAGGCAACATCGACGAAATATTTTTCAAAATAATACAGGCCATAGAGTAATAATGATACAGGCAAAATTAATGACAAGTAAATATAATAATAATGATCAATTAAACAATAAATCCTAACACGGTTCATTGTTAAAAGTATATATATATGATATTATGTACCTGTATTTTCCTAAATCTGTTTCTGGTCATTACATAGTTCTTGACTTGTTGAGACGGCGGTTAGTAATTCTTCTTCAATTGAGCACATTAGTTTTTCAACCTGAGACCAAAATGATAGTCACAACAGAAGGATAAGTGCTGACTTGCCCGTATGAAGTTATAATGACGAATGAATTAAATATATAATTGTGTATTTTACGAAACAAAATTAATACTGAGAATGTTAGACCAATTTCTCACACAGATTTCGACAGTTTGACGTGAAAATGGAAATCAAATTTGAATGAAACCATATTTATTATGGCCACATATAAGTTGGAGAAGATTCGCTATCGACACTCGACAGACATGCGCAGTGTAAATTAAATGCAAATCACAATGTAATATTTTATACGAGAAAAATGTTTTGTGCATTTTAAAAAATGACTGAAAATGTTTTACAATTTAAGGTACATTTCAAATTATAATGACATGTCAAGCTGGCCATATACAGAATATTTTCATGAGCAAACTGTATGATTTGAAAAATGTTTGATTTTTATTGGATAACTGCTTGGTGTGTTTCAATAAATAATTCTTACTATCTGCCCAGAAGCAATCACTTTATTTTCCTCTATGTTTTAAGGAAACATCACCACTCCATTAATCTGATGAAAGCAGCAAAAAGCAAAATGAGAGAATTTAGTAGATTTAATGGGGAAATGCTAATTTTAAAGTTTTCGTCCATCCATCGGATTGCAGTAATGGTCCACATAAGTTCCGTAGAGCAACAGTTGAAGGATGGTATTGTATTTAGTGCCACTCCTCACTACTTTATAAATATTTAATTCCGTGCAGCTTGGTGTATTGTGCGACCTGCAATGCTAGATATTGAATAGGTTTTAGAGAAATGAGAGATAACCATTTTTATTTTCAGTTTGTTTTTTAGCAATGGAGCTCTATAGACGTTAAACTTTATCTGCCTCAATACGATACTGTTTTGTTGTTTGTTTGACTGAAACATGAAGAGTGACACATATATTCTCGTTTTCTCCTGATTCACATGTAAAAACATAAAACTATGCATTCCGCTTTGCTATTGGTCTTCTTCTCTTTGCATGTTTCCTTCTTTAATGCTATTGACGTATATGTGATTTAATTAACTATTTATTTTCTCGTCATTCTCATTGAAATTTTGTCCTTTATCTTAGAACTAAAATATATTTTCGTTATCCACCCTCGTGATATCACAAAATTGACTCTAAACAAAAAATTTGTCATTAAGGGCATACATATTATTTGTTTCTCAAATGTTCCCTGTATTTATCTAAAAAACCTGTCGCCCATGTAAGACAGAGCAGGTTCATAACTTTCCTCATTGTCATATGTCATACATAACAATTTTAGGCAAATAAACAGTTATCACTAAGACGAATTCTATTGAGCATATTAAATTCATAATGAAAATATCTATATCAATCCTATCTATAATTAGAGAAATGTATGTATGTTTGTATGTACAGTATGTATGTCTAACCGGTATTTTTCTCCCAACTCTCTTGACGGATTTGCATGATTGATGACCCAAAAGAATGCTACGCCAATGGGTAACATGCATGGGAAAAATAGCCACGAGATGCAAAATTTCCAATTGAGAGGCCCACAGCAGAAA
>JAUYWV010136224.1:0-10837 GCA_032274565.1 Nematoplana nigrocapitula
TGTCGTCTGCGTATTCAGTATGCAGCAGATCTCTTTGGCATGCCGGTCTCATGTTCGCTATAGGATCTGCCTTGGTTGCTGTAGACCAAGTCATGCCCTTACTGAGGCTGCAGGTAGAAAGAAGGAAGTGCAAGACCAGATTAAAGAGAATAGGGCCTATGACGCAGCCCTGTCTTACACCTCGGTTCATCTCGAAGCTAAGGCCTTCCACGTTACCATCAATATCTTTGTGGAGTCCTTTAATGGTCTCAATTAGCGCTCTTGGCACGTTGACCGCCTGCAGGCACTGCCAGACTAGATCTCTTGGAATAGAATCGAATGCTTTCTCAAGGTCTATGAAAGCCGCCACCAGGGGCTGCTCTCTGAATCTTGCCGCTGTCTGCAGCTTCTTCAAGATGAAGATAGATTGGACAGTGGATCTACCTTTGCGGAATCCAAACTGACTGTCAGGCATGACAGCCTCCACGTATCGTACAAGTCGGTTTTTTACGATAATGGACAGAATTTTACCAGCTATGTCCAGCAGGAAAATGCCCCTGTGTGAGACAGGTAGCTATTCAAACACCAGAAGGACAAAGAATACCGAAGAGCGACTTCAGATCTTAAGGCTCTAATGGAATACCGTTAGAGTAACGTTAGAATCTGTTATATTTGATTGCCAGTCTTATTTGCTATTTGGCTTTTGCATCTTTTAATCTTGTCATTCCGAACTATACCTATGAGCTGTGAAGACGAAAACTCGGGTGTTGTTATAATATAATATTAGAATTTTCGTTTCAATTTATATTTCGTAAAATACTAACGCGTGCAAACATTATATAAAAATTCCATAGCTTAGAAAAAAGTTTTCAGTCGTATTGTTGCCTTTTTATTTCGGATATTCGCATACTGATTTTTTCATTGCAATTTAGTCATTTTCAACTTTTTAACTACGTCTGTTCATTATGAATCCTTGTAACAACAACGCCTCTGTGGATGTACCTACGGCCTAACCCAGTCATAAAATGGGTTCTGGTATTCCTGATTTTGTGACGCTATGGTTGCGTGGAGTTTCCTTCTTGTGCCTCCTATAGGGGTCTCTTCTTTGAATACTCGAGCAATGTGCCGGTTACGACGAAACGAGTGTGGAAAGAGCATGATTTCTACTACGACAACGTGGCCTACGCTATGCTCACCCTGTTCACGGTGTCCACTGGTGAAGGTTGGCCACAGTAGGTCCCCCCTGCCCCCCCCTCCACTTCCCGTACTCTTGTGCTTTCTCTATATGTACTGACTGTATGTGTGTTTGTGCTCTGGATGAGTACTTCACCTTTTCTGGAATCTATAAAGTAATTGTTATTTTAGAGTAGAAAAATTGTCATCTATATAGGGCAATTAGCCAGGGTTATCTAAAGCCAAAGATCATTGTCATCTATATAGGGCAATTAGCCAGGGTTATCTAAAGCCAAAGATCATCGTAGCATGTAGACATGAAAAGAGAATTGATGTGCAGATCGAAGGGGCACACATTGAACAAGTAACTGTATTCAAGTTCCTCTGGTAAACAAAATTGAGCAGATGGAAGTTGCACAACGGAAATCAAAAAACGCATCGCAATGGACAAAGAAAAAGTCACGAATCGACATAAGAAGAGAAAAGAAAATTAGACTCATCATGAAAACTCTCAAATGGTCTGTATTCTTATATGGTTATATGAAAGTGGGACGATAAGTAAAGGTGATAAAAATAGGATACTGCCGTTCGAGATGTGGTGTTGAAGACGACTTTTGGGCATATCGTGGAGGGAACACAGGACGGACGAATCTATATTTTTCATGTTTTTAATTTCGCGTACTTTTAAATAGATAATAAATATTAAAACAATCGTCTGTTCATATACTGTTATCTTACACATTTGCCATGTTTTGATCAGTCATTTTTCTATTGTATGATTTGTGTCAATAAAAATGTTTTCAACTAAAACGAAAATAGTTTGATAATCACTAGAAATGCTGTTTTGGTGTGTCCTATTTTTAAACTTCTGCATGTCTACTGTAATCTTCGTAAATACGACAATTTTAGAGTCCTCAGAAATTCCATGGACGCCACAACCATAGACCACGGACCCAAACCGGACTATCGACCGGAAATGTCTCTCTTTTACATCGTCTTCTTCATCGTCTTTCCCTTCTTCTTCGTCAACATCTTTGTCGCTTTGATTATCATCACCTTCCAGGATCAGGGCGAGAATGAGTTGATCGATCAGGATCTGGACAAAAATCAAGTAAGTCTCTCTGTTCACTCGTCCGCACGTACTCTCTGAGTGGCCGTGAATGCCCGCACGTCCTGTCTGAGTAGTCGTGAATGCCCGCACGTCCTGTCTGAGTAGTCGTGAATGCCCGCACGTCCTGTCTGAGTGGTCGTAAATGCCCACACGTCCTGTCTGAGTGGTATTGAATGCCCGCACGTCCTGTCTGAGTGGACGTGAATGCCCACACGTTCTGTCTGAGTGGTCGTGAATGCTCGCACGTCCTGTCTGAGTGGACGTGAATGCCTACTGTACACGTACTTTTTTGTATAGTATCTCTATCGAAACTCGAAATGAAACATGAAATCGGTTTAAACTACTCTAAGTGCAACTCTAAAAATAACGGAAGTAGCCATAAATATCCGTACGAAATCCCATTTTTCTAAAGTTTTTAGTAGAACCTGGTTATTCGAGCATATTTTTGCTAAACAGTTGTATACAATATGAATCATAATTATTCGAAAAGATATCTTACCATTGGATCCAGTACATATTTGAATCCGACTTGAAACAGATCAACACATCGCTTGACACAATTCTTGGTTAAAATCACTGCATGCCTGCACAATTCTTTCTCTCAGTTGTTCTAGTTTTCGCCTTCATACAGCGACATCTTTTCGTTGACAATGCCCCATACTTCGTATAGTCCATTGGTATCATCTGGGGACTTCGGGCAGGTCAATCCTCATAGCCTCTTCCAGCAATCCAGCACTCTGGAAATTAATTCTTTGTCTTCTCAAAAACAGCATATGGATTCTCCTGACAGCAGTAACTGTGCGCCATTCAAAAGCGAAAAGTTGGCTTCATCAGACCAAACAATTGTATCAATATAAGATCTACATCATCCGCATTCAATGCATGTTGTGGTGTAAACGTGGTCGCCAAACTATTCTGAGATTTGCTTCGCTGATTGCATTTTGTATTTTCAGTATAAATGTTAGTGGTTTTCTTCTTTTACTGATGGTATTCCGACGGTTACTAATGGCCATCCCTGTACTTTTTTATTTATCCACAATAGAAATAGTTAGACGATAGAAATAAACGTACAAAAACACTAACAAGTACCGCACATCGATTTACACAGTAACAACCGTATGAGTGGAGGATTTCAAAAAATTAATAATTAATTGCAGAAACAACATTTTAAAAACGTTGGACTATTACTAATAATATCCTATTTGCTTCCCGTGATTTAAAGTATTGTCCGAGTTTGCAGTTTGAGATATGTCAGTGGAAAAGACATATCGATATAAAATGAAGACAATTTAGGGGAAAAGCTCTGTATATTTAGTGCATTTATATTATACCATCTTGGCGTCATTTGTGTGTTGGTAGTACTGATTGTCTCATCACCTCTCTTTATTTCGCGTTGTCCACAGAAACAATGCATCGATTTTGCTATCAACGCGCGTCCTCTTTGCCGCTACATGCCAAAAGACAAATTCTCCCTCAAATACCGCATTTGGCGGCTTGTAGTTTCAACACCGTTTGAATACTTTATCATGGTGATGATCGCCCTCAACACTCTGATCCTCATGATGAAAGTAAGTCAAATAGTATAGGTCGGTCCCCTTTACTCTGTTTCACCATTTCTGTGTCTTCTTCGCGCAGTACCATCGTCGGGAGAAGGCCGCCACTTATTCCACAACCATCGACCCAGATCTTCAAACGTATGAGAATTATTGCAACACTCTGATCTACCTCAACTCCGCGTTCACTGTGATGTTCTCCATCGAATGTGTACTCAAGATCATGGCCTTCGGACCCAAGGTATCTACGCATTTCTAATTTTAATCAATAATATTCAACTTAGCTGAGGTGAAGTGATTCTTTAGAGACTTTCAGGAGATTTTGCATGATGAGACATTACTACTTGTAGTATTGAGAAAATACAAAATATTCTATCTAAAATTGCTGGTCATGAAGCGTAAAACATTGCTACACTTTTGTAAGAAGAGCAAAAGCGATCGCGACGAACAACTTCTCAAAAGACAATGAATCATTGCTTCTTCCATGTGCCACGTGCCCACCTAAGGAGTAGCGCGATGGTGCTTTGCATGCAATGGGAGAATTGGATCACACCAGGGATATCAATAAATGGCGTAGTTGATTTTGGGCGAAACAAAGAAATGTGAGTAAACAAGAATTGCATTTCCAGTTTCATGGGCACATGAATCGACAGTGTCTGTAGCACCCATGCAAGCGCTTTCTCGTCCAGGTCTGGTAGGCAAAGTACTGCATTTCCTGGCATCTTCTACGCTTCGTCTGTTCTATATATTATCTTTTCTCTCCATTTTACCCTCTCTTCTCTATCTCTTTCTTATTTTTCTCCTTTTCTTCTTTTACGCTTTCTCTCTTTTCTTTTTTCTCACTTCTCCTTAATCTTCGCTTTATCTTTCCTCTTCCTCTCTTGTTTCTCTCTCTTCTCTTTTCTCGTTCTCTTCCTTTTTTCTTTCTCTTTTCTCACTCCCTTCCTCTCTACTCTCGTATCTTCTATTTTTCGCACACTGTTCCACTCTATCTTTCCTTTCCTTTTTTTCTTTTCTCCTTCTTCTCCTTCTTTTTTTTTCTCTCTCCCTCTCTGTCTCTTTCCTCCGGAAGGTCGGGGCGCTGACGCGTCCCTTTGACCGATAATTTAAACAACAGCTTTTTAACTTGCGCATATTTATTGGTGTTCTGCAGATTATTGATGACTGGATTATGTGCTTTCATCAATTCGAGTCTCATTTTTTGTTGATATTGTCATTTTCAATAGTTTTGCATTCTTTTTGTGATCCATAGAATAATTTGAAATGCGTCAAAGTTTAAAAGTTAAGTGAAAATCCAATAGGCTGAAAGCAAACAAAAAGCTTTAATAACAATGGGAAATATTTCAGAAAGCAACTTTTATCGTCTGACAATAAAGGAAGCAATGTACTGTTTTAGTAATGATAGAGGCTGAAATTGATCGGCGAATTTCTCTGGCCAAATCAGCAACCATCGCACTCTCGATAAGGTATGAAAAGATGGAGAAGTTGCACAAAGTAAAAAAGTCTTCATAGTGAACACACTTGTGTTTCCCACCGTCCTATGCGGAGCAGAAATCTAGACTGTTACAGCCGTGGGAGAAAAATGAATCTCGGCTTTTGAGATGTGGGTTTGGCGAGATTGAAGCCTGCAGCATCAGTGTCCTGGAAGAAATTGGTGGGAAGAGAAGGCTCATGCAGAAGGTTCGCCAATCACAACTAGCATAGTTTGACATGTTTTTTCCGACGAGGCTCTGGAAGTCTGGAAAAGCAGATTATGTCGGGCTTGGTAGCAGGGACACGCAAACGAGGACGCCCAAGAACCCGCAGTGAAGTGATAACATCAAAGAAACAATGAATGCCACTTTACAGACCTTATGGAGTTAGTAAAATCGCGTGAGGCATGGAAAATCACAGTCTAAAGAGCTGACTCTTCATCATCATCATGAGAGGTTACAGATCAAAGGTGCAAAGGAGTTTGACCTGGGGATTCTGTTTTAATAAAAAATATTATGAAATTTACTAAAAACTCTTCACATAATTCCCTAATTTAACTTTTTGTTTCATTGTGGATGAAATTTGGAAATATTCTTCTCTCTCGTCTTTGTTTAATGTTAAATTTCTTTTTTGTCTTCAGAACTATTTCCGCGATCGATGGAACATCTTTGATTTCATCACCGTAATTGGTAGCATCACAGATGTCCTGGTGTCTGAATTGCAGGTATGCCTTAGCCAATTTTAGGCTGTTATAGACCCCCCCCCCCGCTTGTCCCTTCGTGAGGCTGACTAGACATTGTCGGAGCGTCCATGTTGACGGTGGTTGATAATTATCATCCATGCTCCGGTATATTTTTTTCTATCTAAGCACTGCTATGGTTGTGAATGACCAAGATGACCATATCAAACCGAAAGTGGTATTTTTTGGATCTTTGGATTGCGGCGTAATCTTAATTTGTACGGGGTAGTGAGTATCTAGCATCTTGAACTTTTATCGTCAGTAGTAAGGAGAACCCTAGCTCGAACCTCCTCCCCTTTCATAGCCTGCACTGACTGTATTGCACATAATGTACGGCGTAACATGCACAAAGTGATAGAAATCACCTCATACTACTGTAGGGCACGTCCGTTCCCTTATTACTAAAATCGGGGTAGTGGAATTAAGTATTGGAAAATATGCTTGGATAGCTGAACCGGTAGAACTGACTAGTAGTAGTGTGAATACAGTAGTGTATTAGGTTATATTGAAAGATTTGTCATAAAAATTCAAATCAGCCAATTAGAATCGTCTATTTAACGTCTATATCTGTATGGCAAGCTTGCACTATTTAGTTATAGGCGCAAGTATGCGGTTCGAAATAGATGTACGATTATAGGTGCAGTATCTTAAGCAGACATAGCAGGGATATCTTAGCGATTATTTATATTAGTGAACTTAGAATTTGTTATCTATTTTTAGATTGTTTTAGTTATGATAACCTTTTATTTACAATTTGTTTTTAAGTTTTTCACAATTACGG
This sequence comes from Nematoplana nigrocapitula, assembly GCA_032274565.1. Classification (NCBI taxonomy): domain Eukaryota; kingdom Metazoa; phylum Platyhelminthes; order Proseriata; family Nematoplanidae; genus Nematoplana; species Nematoplana nigrocapitula. The sequence goes on from JAUYWV010136224.1 coordinate 6,810, forward strand.
CACTTATAGCACTTGCACTCCAGCGCCTCAGCGATATTTGTCAATCAATGTTATCCAATGAAAATTGATCGATATTAATATACATACAGTTCCTTAGGAAACGCCATGACATCATTGAGCAAACCTATACACATCTAGATTTCAGGCCCTTTGTGCCGGTATAATCCGGCTCAAAAAATTGACCCGGCGCAGAGGAAAAAATATTTCAGTATTTTCCGGATCAGAAAAATAATTATTTCAGTATTTTCCAGCGCAGGAAAATTTTGTTTTTAGTAATTTCTGGAACAAGAGGAAAAATAATCGTAGAATTTTCCAGCGCAAATTTTGGGTGAAATCCGGATGTGAATCTATAGTCAGGAATAGAGGGAATGATACAAGTTTAACATTTCGTTAATAATTTGATTATTCTTACGATTGAAAGTTGCGAATTTCCGATAACGCGAAGATTCTTACCAGTTTTGGATTTCTTTCGCTTAACTAATTTCCTAATAGATTTTGCTTTAAAAAATTTGTAGCAAAAAAGCGCTTAAGTAAACAGTTACATAATCGCAAGAATAATCACGAGTGACTTAGAGAATATTATTTTCTAAACATCACGGGAACTTACTTGCCAACCTTCGTTAAATCAAAGATCGTTGGAAAAGTTTGTAACGGTAAAGCCGTAAACAAAAAAGTTTCATCTGAAGTGCCATATGATAAAATTGTCTATTATTTTCATTGAAAATAATGTCCAATATATGAAACCTTGGGAGCGGAGAAGACTTACAGTTGATGTTAGGACATATCCTTAGATAGGATAATATTGCTCCAGTATCGAAAGTATTATAGAAATAGGATAACTAACCAGGACACTTTACACTATTTGGATCAGGACAATTATTGATGACACCGAATATTTAAATTTCAACATAAAAATCCACAAACTTGGTACATAGCTCACGATAGACGCAGATTACATGAGCTTATCAAAAACCTCTAAAATTTCATAAATCAATAATTCCTTCTTTGTTCTTTCTTGGTGTTGAGTCAGCAGTCATTTTGCATTTGCGTGAGACAAGGCTATATTGAATTTTAGAGATGCTTTCTGCTAATACACAAGTCCCCTTTGCAGCTTGTTTGGGGCGCTTCACAACCCAAGCAGATTTGGAAAGTTTATCAAAAGATCAAAGAAATTGCGTTTTGTAACAAAGAACAACAGACACTCTCTTCACTGGTAACGAAACAAGACGCCAGACTTTTCCATGCGATATTAAATGTAATCAAAATCACAAAGTCTAACCCTCTCCTCCCAGAAGTCAATCGGCATAAGCACGACCTACGAAGCACGACCTCTTTTCACACCCAAGCTGCCTAAACCTCGGACTTTAAACATTTCATTACGCGTATGATTCTTTCTTCGAACTATATGTCTTTTTCTTCAAAGATTCATTTGTGCCAATGTTCCACTTGTTCACAGCTTTAATAATATTAAAAACATACCAAACTTCAAAATCAAAATTTAATTCGCTTTTTTAAACAAACGAATTCCATAACATTATCAGGGAAGTTTGAAATTGTAAACGTCTACGATTGTTTTGTTGGCGATAGATATTTTTGTTTTAGTTGCAAATTTTTTCAGTGAGATTGCACCATAGTTTTCTGTATATTGATCAACCTCTCTATATTTGTACATTTTCGCATAGCCCGAAAAGGTATTGGTCACCATAATGGGTATCCCATGTTGCACGACTGACTGTTACACTATACCATGTACCCACTAGCTCTAGCTAAATACATGGCGTGTCTCAGTGGCCCCTACTACCTATGCCATATGTACGCATGAATTACGAATTTTAATAGAAATATGAAGTGAATTCATTTGGAAAGAGCTACTCGCCCCCAACTTCCCTCTCTTCCCCCTCTTTCCCATTCGAAGATGTTGTACTCAGAGTTTTACATGCATACGTACTCCGCCAAGAAGAACTAATTTCCAATTTTAATTGTTAAAATTTCTCGTTACTAGGTAACGGAAAAATATAAATTATATATTAGGAATATTTGAAATTTGAAATTAATCCAAATATGAAATTTTCAATAGAATACAAGAGCAGAATCTAAATCAAACGTCAAAAAACATGAACAGGTACGTGTTCACAGACCGGAAATCATACAGTTAATGTTGTACATAACGTCAAACTAAATCATTTTCATTTACTTTCACTACCCAGATGTTATCCATCCAGATGGAGACACAAATACAAACACACTGTTTATATGTGATTCCCAAAAAAGATATTAAATGTACGCAGAATCCGGTTGTTAAGATTGTCGATTAAAGCAGGAAATACCTCGATGAAAAATTCAGTGAAAGTTATTCTACAATCGTCATCAGAGACAGTGTCCGAGAAAAGTAAGGACCGAATAGCCACTCTGAGGATATGGCTGCCCAAACTGTTACGCGATCAGAATTCTGCCAGGTTTACGAATGAAAATTCTGTGCTCGCTGGTCCCTCCAGATGAGACAATCGTGTCGCGTTACACTACCATCCAGATGGAACGTGCTCTCATCAGAGAAAAACAAACAAAATCATATCGATTAATGAAAAAAACTTTATCTATCTGACTTAAACCTTGTACAAGTAATATACGATGAGGAAACGAGTTTACGTTTTTACCTAAGATGCGGTGAACGCGCGACTTGGGGAAAAATTCAGAGCAGTAGAACAGCTTCGAATGAGGACCAATTTTATGTTCTTATCTATTATTTTATTACTCGACTCTGTCACATGGGCGTAAACAAGGAGATAGTTTCAATCAATTCTTATTGTTCTTCGACATCCAGAATTTCACCTTTTGGTCAGACAGAAGAATGCCTTTGTGCTTCAGCTTGTTTACTGTATCTGATAAACATTATTCCTCGCTGAGTTGTTGTTGATCTTCCACGTATTAAAACAGTCGGATTTGTTTTGGCAACTCACTTATTGTTAGATAAATAAAATTCGATGATTTAAAATTTAAAAAATATTTCGCTGTTGAATTTCATCATGATGTATTCCGCATTTGGTCTGCTGTATTGAAAATTGCATAATTTGACTATAATTTCAAATTTAGAAATAAAAAAACTTTAATCAATTTTAAAAGTTAATCATCTCTCCTTTTCTTTTGATATAGTTTGTTTTATTAAAATCGATGATGTATTAATTTGGGACACCCGTTATATATAAGAAAAGAAGGATGCGATTTAGTCTTTCAGTTTTTGCCCGAAGTACGTATCGTTTTACAAATTCGTTGTGTCGTTGCCAAGAACAACAGATTTACACAATGTATTGAACAGATACGTTTGAAAGGACTATAATGTCTAATAAAATTAAGTAAAGTTTCTACTGGTCAAAATTTCACACTGATGACCTTCCTGTTCACGACCAACAGTGTCTAGAAAATAATTAGCTAAATCCAGAATTTTAAAATTAAAACAGTGAACATATATATAGTAGATTATATTAGTCCCTTGTCAGCCAGTACAGTTATGGCAAGAGACAGACAGAGAGACAAAGAAATATAGAACTAAAAATAATTTGTTTAAATGAGAAGAAGGAATAAAAATATAGGTGTGAACTCATCAAAGATCTTTTAAGATTCGCAGATGATCAATCATTGAATGTAGATGCAGGGAAAAGAGTACAAACATTATTGGACAACCTGAACAGCATAGCTGCAAAATACAATATGAAAATAAATATAAGGAAAACAGGAATAATGCGAATCTCGAAATAGGGAAATGCTTAAATGAGCATAAAATAAGAAATATAGAAATAGAACAACAGAAAAGCTTCAAATAGCTACTGTAGGTGCAACTAAGACATCGGATGGTAGATGCCATGAGGAAATACGAACAAGAATTGCTATGGCTATGCAAGCCTTTACTAAACGAAGGGAATTGCTCACCAAAGGGTTAAACATAGAAACTAAGATGAAAATTGTCAAATCAATAATATGGAGTGTAGCCCTGTATGAATCAGAAACATGGACACTCCAAGAAAGTGATAAGA
>JAUYWV010136235.1:0-10836 GCA_032274565.1 Nematoplana nigrocapitula
ATGTAACATGTCAGACTGCTATCATAACAGCGCTAAGGACGGCCAAAGAGCACCTGCAAAACATCATTTAATATTGCTTATTTGGTTATCAAGGGATACATTGTTGGTATCCTTGAATAGCCCAAGGCTTTACTACTGTTGCTGTTACAGTTGCTTTCCGAGACGACGTTTGACAGAATTGCTGATGTGAACAACTTTCTCAACACTTTCTCTACGATAAGAATTGACACGACGAAAATTACAAAGAGAAATGCAGCGCCCATACTTTTGGACATGCAAGATATTGTTGAAATAGACAGTGATAACTTGCAACTCACTTACATTAAACTTTTTACTTATTGTTATATTCATTTTATTCATATTACTTCGCCCCAGTCAAAAACTGTTTATGAAATTAAATCTAGGATGTTAAAGCGCCATTTTTTATGACACACCTTATATTATGTTCAAAATATAGGTACACTATATAATAGTGTTTTAATTGAACAAGATGCAAGATAACCTGTAAGAAAGAATCTGAGACGACCTACATTTTAGAATGAAATAGGCACCACTTATAAGAGAGTACATTCAAGTATGCGAAAAAATGAGCATGAGCAAAGTATAGTTACGATAATTGTTACATAACACATACAGAGTGCACACACAGTAATGATTTTGTTTGGTAAACTCACTGGTAATATTTGTCTTTGCCAAAGATGAGATCAATATCTGGCCACTTTGCTTGGGAGAGCTCAAGTTCGTAATCGGTGAGCTCATCGGGATCCACAGTCACCTCAGATTTGATATCGTATTTACCGGCGTCAAATACGGCGAGGCGTTCTTCTTTCAACAAGGAAGGAATATTCCCTGGATAAAACAAAAGTTTGAAAAGTTTTAATGTTCACTTAATTTTCACGACCATATATTGTATATCTTGGTAACCGTGAGATTTAATTGTCTGATCCTCAGGCAGTCTCGGGTTAAAAAAAACTATTTATGGGAATTACTGAGATCGATAAGAAGCTTTACAGTGACTTCCTATCAAAGATATTATATATACTGTAATTAAATAAGGTTCGGCCAACAAGTTAATTGGTTGGATGCGATCTACAGTATGTCTCTATGCTGTCTTAGCTTTAATTAACAAAAGAAATTCTGTGAAATGCTTCCGTATTGCAGTCGATTCATCAGAAACATGATTTTGCTGTCAATATTCAAGAAAAATACATCAGTACTGCACCAGATGCTATCAATTTAAAATAATATACAACATGTGATTATTTCACCACAAATACAAATGTCAATCATAGACCAGTAAGTCCAATGATGCTTCATCGTCTAATTCGTCTTCTTCTCTCATCTCGGTTTCGGGGATACTGGCGGGGCCAGGATCGGCCCCCTCAATGAGCGAGTCGGTCCGACCTACCCTGCACAAGAACTCAGCAGTCTTTCTGGAGAACTCCAGTGCTTCCTGGATGGTTAGGGTGGTTCCGCAGAGTTGGAGTCTGGTGATGGTTCATTTTGGACACCGACGGAGAAAGTGTTGTACTGTTTCTGAAGTTGGGTCTCCGCATGTCCTGCAGAAAGGATCAGCTGCGAGGCCAGCTTTCCAGAGGCCCTCCCTTGTTAGTGACGACCGGCTGCATCTCATCGGACAAATGTTTGCCTCTTCTTTCCAGGTGAGACCGTTTGTGTTTCTGAACCTGTCGAAGCACCTCTGCCATCCTTTCATTTTGTTTATTCGTCTTTCAAGCCGGCCCTCTTTACTTGTGCTTTTGCAGTGTTTAGGCCGATGAGCACTGCTTCTTGTGCGAGGGTTGTAGCCTCTCCCGCTGGAATGTCGGCTCGTTCATTTCCCCTGCCACAGTGGCTGAGCTATCCACATTACTTGAACTTTATGGTGACCTGCAATCTTTATGACTTCGTCCACTACTTCCCGACAGGCCCACCCCCTTATAAAGATGCGAGGTTGCTTCAATGGCTGCCTTCATAACTTGATCATATAAATGGTAATGTACTACTATAGAGTAATGAAAATAGCAAATTTTATGAAAACTGACAGCTTAAGAATGTAAACACTTAATAATTAATATAAGGTATAGTAATTATTTAAACTGTAAATATTTTCGCATCAATTTTCAAGTTCGTATTATCGGTTGAACATATGCGTGATTGACATACAGACAGAAAAACAAGACCAATTATAGAGATACGACGACACATCTAACCCGTTCTGCCCTATGACGCATATTATGACGCATACACACGTCATGCTTACCTTCCATTTGCGTCAAGTTTAATAAATACTCTAACCTAGTTTTATAGGCTTAGGAAGTAGCAGGCTGTTAATGCAACCTAGTTAGAAATACTGTAGACAATCTGTTTGTTTTAAATAGCGTTTAAATTTAGGAAGCGGTAAATTTAAATTCACTTGAACACGCTGAGTAAATTGTAAGTATTGCAGGAACTGCTACAAGCAGTGGAAACGCGCCGACACGCAGTATTTCTGCGATAGATGTGAGGCCAAACAAGTACTTCGCCTGGAACGCTTCGTGTACCCTGGCACTCCAATTTAGCCTGGGAGGACGGTAACTGTAGCCTACTGACTCATTCACACTTCTGACTCACTGTAAATTACAAATTATACAAAATAAATAAAACTTTTGACCAGAAAACGATGTTTTTTTTCATTTTTTCAAAAATGCATAGAGGAAATATTGATGCAATACTACTAATATTAGTACACTCAGGCCTTGTATATGATTTATTCTTACACCACATATATAGTGCATGATATACAAGCCCAAATAGGTGAACTTTAAAAAAAATGTTTTAGGAAATGGGGGATCACTCCTAAATCGGGTTTAGAACAGAAAGGATTAAAAATTTTAATCTAATGGTAAAACGCAGTACCTAGAGTAAGCTCCATATTCTTGATCAATCCCACTATCTCTTTGCGATAGTCTTGGGGAGAAGGATTCAGTGTGATATAGCTGTGCTTCCGATTGCCTTTCGAATAACTGGACGGGGTGAGGTCCGAAGTTGCCCAACTTTTCCGCGCTGCACCGCCGTCAAATTTTGGCTGAGGAACGACAAATGTGAATTGGGTTGGTGCATTGTCCGTTGCCGAGGAGCTGCTCAAACCCGGATAGTCCTCCTCTACACTGCTCTCGCTCTCGTCCGAATCAGAGGCACTCAAATCTTCACTGGACACCTCATCTGGTACAGTAATGGACAGAGAGGGGGAAGAAGAAATTGATAAATACAATTACAAATTTTCTAAACGTTTAAGTAATTAGATTTGCAAATAAATAAATGTACTGTATATGTCTTTAAAAAAGGCTTCTACATATAGCGATAGTCTATATGATTTCGGTATGCATAAAAATGATATTTTTATATATTCTGCACTTTTTAACTGATGCATTTCGGCCTTTATTGTATACTATCAATTTTTGCCACATATGTACTGTATGTATAGTTATAATTATATTCATGTGATATTGATTAATATTTATATATCTACGGTATAGAGTTAGGACAAAGAGGTTAGAATAAGTAAACTAGAGTAGACACGTTTATTTAAAGATAAAGGATTTCCGTGTAATTTGAATGATTACCTTTCGGCCAATCAGATGCGACGATTTTCTGTTTTAAAAATAGCAGTAGAATTTGGTAGGTATCAAAGCTCTTTGGTAGGTATTATGCAGGTTAGTGATTAATTTTCAATACAATGATAAAACACATTCTCGTTTCATTTTGACTGTCTGTACAGTTTATAGGAGTTAGTTGCCATTTTGCAAAAAATTAACCGAAAATAAATATTATCCCTTCGACGAGTTTTGCCTACCAAACACCCTCAAATCGAAATTACATGTTTGACGAGCGTGTCTACTCTCGTTGATGTATTCAAACCAATTTGAGTTAGGAGTATTGTCGTTTCTATATCGGAATATATAATTATAAATAGTTTAATTAGAAGTGGCACTCAAATTTTAAAATAGAAAGGAGCTAACATAATAATGAAAAATTGCGATAATCTTTTAATTCTGCAGAATGCGGTTATTATTACTTTTCACTTAGTCAAGTTGTCTGCATTTCAGCTATTCTGACATTACAATAAAACACCGTATACGATCCAGAAAAACGTTTTCAGGGTTAATCTAATACGATTGTTTATAATTTTGTGGACAAAAATGATGAGAGAAATCCACCGGCAAAGAAAATTATGAATACCAAAGAATCCTAGACAATTATAAAAATCAATTTTTTTACAAAACTTTCAAATCATAAAAAAGATACCGCATGACTCTAATATTTCATATTATTATTTATTTGTATATTTTTGTCAAAAGAAACAGGTGACTTTAAGAGAAAATAATAAAATAGCAATGAATAAGTGGAAAGATATGAAGATATGATAGACAATTTTTTTTTTAGAAACGGAGATTGCGAGGAAATGATTCTCAGGTTTCATTGCGGAGAGTAAAATTATTTAGTTGAGTCACTAACGGAGATTACCATGTTGTACAAATGACACACGTCCCTTTGCACTGTATCGTTCCCCAGAGGTGACAACGGAGGATTGTCTGGTCAAGGAAACTTTTCGACCACTTCTGTGTTCATGAACAGGACGATATGGCAGGTTGAGTTCGAGATCAACGGTGAAGATAGCGGAGGGAATCTGGACTATCTCCTGGCGTTGCCGAATCTCTTGAAGGAGCTAGAATTAGAAAGAGTTCCACTGGCGTTAGACAAAAAGTGCATTCGCGTAGGCCTAAAATTACCATAACGAAAGTGACAAATTCAACTGCATAACGTGAAACATGTGCGATCATATAAAGATTAAAAAGTTTACATACAACACCCTTTTGAAAACAATAAGCGCAAACCTTAAATCAAATCCACGGATCTAAATTCTAAAATCGAAAGCAACAGGAAAGTCAATTTTCTAATTACCGGACGATAGATCTCTGTTTACTGTTCGTCAAATCAATTTGAACATAATCGCGAAAGAATCACTTGTGAAGACAAAGAACTACTTGTACGTTGCTATCAACGACCCGAAGACTACTTTATCATGGCTGACTTTTCAATAGTACACAAATACCCTCACTAAGGTATCACCCAGCGCAGGCGTGAAGATCCCCATCATCAAGGCGTTGATGATAATATAAAGGATAAGGTTGTTTCAATCATTGAAGATCGCATTGACGGCAATAATTGAAGATCACAGTGACGGAGTCTGCAATTACCATTTGATAGCTGAGAAACTGACAAGAGATGTATGTGCCTGCATACCAAAACACTCTCCAGGGAAAGGCAGCTCGCCGTGACATGGATATTTGGGTTTTAGCAAAATGGACTTCTTCGATGAAAGCGAATTTTGGCATTATATTAAACGAATCTATGCAAAGCACCTCGTAGTGAACGTGCGAATCGACTGGTGAATGCCTGACAACGTCATATATGTCGATTAAATTTTCCCAAAATTGATCTGACAGACCTTACCAACCATGATTTCGCTGTTTTTGTTATTTCTATTGATGTAGAAATTTTGCTGCTTCTTGGTTGGATTGGATTGGATTTACTCGATCCTTCCGGAGTATGGGGGGGGGACCGCGCGGCCGCCGAGGCCCAGCAACCTGGCATCTCCACCAGGGCCGTCTCCAAATGTCGATGAGGCCCACCGTCTCAACAAAGATTGCAAGGCTGAGAGCCGAAGAAGAGGGACAAGAAAGAAGCAGATAAGAAAGGTCCTGCTGGCCTTCTCCACAGGAAGGGCAAGAGAGGGAAACGGATCAACTGATCCGGTGGGAGTAAGAGGCAAGGAGGGTAGAGTGCCCGTTGCAGAGAAGGCGAGAAAGCTTGCAACGTGCAGAACAGGGAAGGAGAAGCTTACCCGGAGAAGTATTTGGAATCTGGTGGTCTAGAAGTTTGTTGCGAAGAGATGACCGCCAAGAGGAAAGAAGAGAGTGTTGGTTCGACCAGTCGAGTAATTCGGGGTGCCGACCAAGCAGCCCAATCACGTGGAGGAAGTCCCTAACCCGCGCCGGCGAATTTGAAGAATCGATAGGTTGGGACCCTGTTCGAGATAAGAGTCCGGGCTACCATGGTGGACGGCTAGCTGAGTAGCAGGTGGGCCACTGTCTCAAAAGCATTGTTGCAGCGAGGGCAGGTGCCACCCTTGGTTGGGTCGATCCGGGCAAGATACTCCGCCGTCAGAGAGGAGTGTCCAAAACGGAGCTGGTGAAGGGCAATTTCCTCTCGCCTCGAGAGTTGCGCAATTAGAAGCGCGTCGATTTCCTCCTGAACATCGACTCCTCAATGGTTGTGTTGTTGTTGTTGTTATTCCTGGTCGGGGGGGCGCGTCAACGCCCCAACCTCTCGGAGGAAAGAAAGGCCACCCTCGCCCAGCACGGCCAATGAGGGACCCGGGCCGAGGAGCCGAAGTCGGGCGGCAGCGTGGGTAGGGCAGTCCAGGACGAGATGGCGGGTGTCCTGGGGCACACCTCTGCAATCGGGGCAATCGGGGGACTCCGCTTTCCCGATTCGGTGGAGATAGGCCTGGAGGAGAGGAGAGTGCCCAGAGCGGAGCTGGGCCAGCGAGATCTCCTCCTCTCTGGTGGTCGAGCCGTTGGGGTGCCTTGTTAGGCCGTCGGCGGTGCAGGCGCGGTGGGTGGCACAATGCAGGTCCGCCTCGTAGGCCAGGCGGTCGTATTCCAGGGCGTTTCGGGCTGTCGCGGACCGAGCTGACCTCAAGTCAATCCGACCCGTCTGGGGGAGAGCGGCACCGGCGCGGGCCGCCACGTCGGCCTTCTCGTTGCCGCGAAGACCGCAGTGGCAAGGAACTCATTGCAGGTCGATGTTGTGGGACGAGGAGAGTCCGACGAGGCACGTCCAGATGTTGGTACACGTTGGATCGGTTTGACTGCTGGGTCCCGAGTCCATCCGGCGCAGGAGGACAGCGTTGTGTGGTTGAGAGTGGGGATGGAATGGGTGCCAGTTTAAGCGGGTCTCCCAGACTCTCCTCTTGAGTGAGGCCGTATACTGTGGACCTGGTTAGCTACCATATCTATCCAGATCCTCAGTGGACGTACTGGCCAGGGCACAGAACAAGTGCCTCAGGCTCATCACCGGCCTATACTCCACGGCGCCCATCGAAGCCGTGCGCCTTGAGGCTGGCTTCCCCTCGTTTCAATACCTTCGTGCGGCGGGAAGCGGCCACAGCATGGGAGAGATCTCTGCGGCTTCCTTACACGAACCCACGCAGGAGGCTCTTGAAGACTGAGGTTCGCCATAGCTACGTGTCGCACAGTAGACTCCTCGAGATCGCTAGGGGTGTATGCGGTGATGTTGACCTGAACAACCAACAGCTCCTCGAATTCCCCTCTGTCATTTCTGCCCCGAGGAAGTGAGGGAATGCGGTGTGTGGCAGCAGCCGCAATGACCCTGAGGCCGTGGGTCGGCTAAGGGTGGTGTGCGGCGCGGGGGTAGTGCTGCGGTGATCACTAGCGGGTCGGAGGACAACCCGACAGTAGTGGCAACCCTACAACAGAAAGGTGCTGAGTTCACTTCATCTTTCGATACAGAGATGACTGTGCTAGGCCGGGCGGTGAATTGACTGACGACCGAAAGGAAGGGTAGGCGGTACTTGATCTGCTCCGACAGCCGGTCTGCCTTAGATGCGCTCATCAGCGGGACGTCTCTCTGAAACCAGGAATTGGGCTCAGTGTGATCCTCCTTGATGCGGGTGGAAGGCACCGTTGTCCTGCAATGGATCTCTAGTCATTGTGGCCTTCATGGAAATGAAGTCGTCGACAGGGAGGCCAAGGCTGCGACGGGCCACCGGAACGTTGATGGGTCCCAGGACCCTGTCCCGGTGTACCTCAGGGCGGCTTGGGCTCTCATTAAGAGAGAAGCCAAGGATCACATTCCGGTACATGAGCGTACTCGCCGAGTTTAATTAAGCCGGCGGGCCTATTTCGACAAGCCGAGACGCTGATTGCGCGACTCAGGAGAGGGCACTGTAGGTGTTAGCAACGTACCGAGCCACTATATAGACCCGGATTCGAATCCGATTTGTCCACAATGCGGAAAGAAAGAGCAGACCCTAGAGCAGTGGCTCCAGGTATACCGTGCTCACCTAAACACGCGGCTGCGCGCGTTCGGTGCGGTGGTCCCCCCTTTGTCTGTGCTGACGGAGGATCCCCTGGCAGTGGCCTCGTACCTGCGAAAGCTCCGGCTCCTCTGACTTTGTCTTTGACTTTGTCCTCGGGATTGCCGTGACATTTCTGACATACGACATTAATAACCTACTTCAGACAAATTTGTTTTATTAACAGTTTCAATTTTAATTTTAATATTATTATAAACATATTTACATACGAAATTAAATGAAAACCATTTGTTTTAAAGAATAGGTGTCCATTTTGGCAATGCTATGTGAGTTTTGTATTTACGATATTTATCTTAAATCTTTTTATATTGAAAACATTTGAGATACCTTCTGACATAGTGTCCGGTAATGCATCTATAACATCTTCTTCAGTCTCCGTCAAGTCGTGGACGAACCCTAGTGACAACCGCTACACTGAGTACACGACCACGCCACTTTCTCCAATCCTCCGTCTCTTGTCTTGAGTTGTTCCATATTCACTAAATTCAGCCCCCTCATCTTCTTGACTTCGTCCATCCATTTCTTCTTGGCTCTTCCTCTGTGTCTTCTTCTTGGCTCTTCCTCTGCGTCTTCTTCTTTTGACCATGATGGTCATGACACTCTTCTGCAGTCACAGTCTTGTTTCTTTTGACATCATGAGCAAAATACCTTCCCTTTCAAAGGCTTTTGCCTGATCAACTAGCGCTACCAGAAATGTTAACTTTCCCACCTTCTCCTTCACATCTTCGTAAGTTTATTGAAATCATATTGCAGTGTTACGTATCATTCATTCATTGTAAACATTAGTTTTAATGTTCTTTTGACTTTGTTATACCAGTACCACTATTCATTCATTGAAATTGTTAAGCATGTTTTGTCAATTTGCACATTTGATCGATCTATCAAATACACATACATCTTGAGATTACACAGTGCATTTGATAGATCCTTAATTTACCATTTACGCAGTGCATTTAATATATCAATCATTTGCAAAGATACTTATTAATCAATGAATTCCTCGCTAAAATACACAAATATCTCAAACCTCTACAAAAAGAGAAAATTTAAATTATATATCAATATGTTGTAGACAGTTGGACTTGGAGTATATCAGTCAGCATGCGTACCATCTGGTTGGTTTGTGCAAGTTAAAACTGTTGGAAATCGTCCGGCCCGTATACGCATTGGCCGGCTAGTTTGATAATGAAACATAGCCTAGGCCTAGGGGCCTATTGTGAAACTTACTTCAAACTGTCTGGCTAGTTTGATACAGATCCTAATTAATCATAGCTTGCAGGAACCATTCAGAAACTGATTCCTATTGACTGATTATTTTTATTATAATATTTACAATCTATACTTTCTATTTTCTTAATACATTCAATTTAGACTTTAGTATTTGCTGTAATAGCTCACCCAGCCACCTCTCCAATCAATAATACTATCCAGTAGAGGGGGTGCCAATGTATAGTATAGGCCTTCAACTCTCCCCTATGGTTTAGTTCATCCTACCACTGTGTGCAAATTTAATTGATTTTTGGGCTATCTACTCATCAAACGGCAAGGTTTACAGCACGCCTCACTGGTTAGAATGTTAGTAGTATATCATGCAGTGTAAACTCTTACAGGTGACATGAGTGGACAATGTATCTATAATATATATACTATCTGTGGGTTTAAGTAAGTTTTACAATCTGTATCAAACCGGTAGATGGTACATGTACCGGTCGGGCGTTTGAAGTAAGTTTCACAGTTTGCATCAAACAGGTTAAATGATACATGTACCAGCTGGTTGGTTGAAGTCAGTTTCATAGACTGTATTAAACCGAACCAGATGGTTGAAGTAAGTTTCATAATTTGTATCAAACTGGCTAGCCGTACCATCAGCCGTATTCGTACCAGCCAGCCCATGTAGTGTTTAATATATTCCAACTATCCACAACATATATATATATATATCAATTATGTAATGTAGTTTATTTTATTGTCATTATTATCATTCCATTGTAGATTAATTCTAGCATATTTGACTGAAAAGAATTACAATTACACTTACTAATTGAAACCTTATATCGATCAAATATGTAGATTGCGCAAATTGACAAAATACACTTATCAAAATCTTTGAATATAATTATATTTATTGGGACATATAGGCTCAAACTAACTTTATTTCAACGCATTAAATTTTAAAACCTGGTTTTCAATATCAGTTAATGGAACAGGAAACAGGATAGATAATTATTTTATAAAAAATATCTAAATTTGTTAGCAATAGGTCATAGATATAAATAAAGATAGACTACAATCTACATACAAGACATAATTGGAAAAAACAAAGAGGAAAAATGCTGCAAAACTTGTTGTATAAAAATGAAGCAAACGATGATAGATTGTAGAAAGTACAATCACTTCTATTTGCTCTCCATCGATTGGGAAGATTTCTTTTTGAGCATTAGTCATGACATTATCTTAGTTGTTTCACATTAAGTTTGAGGCTATATTTCTTGCTTTCTTTCGTAATCTTATTCTTATTAATAAGAGATATTATTCCTTCTCTGCTTCCTGCTATTAGAGAAGTGTCATCAGCGTAGCTAAGATTATTAATCTTTAGTTCTCCTATGCTGATTCCTACTTCCCCGAGTTCTTGATCTTCATCTAATGCGTTTCGGATTATTTGTTCACTATAGAAA
>JAUYWV010136246.1:0-10835 GCA_032274565.1 Nematoplana nigrocapitula
CGGTTCCATGCACGGTTGATGACACTGGGGGCCACATTGAAGTGACGGGCCACTGACCTTTGACTTTGCCCACTGTTCAACATCCCCACAGCTTCGGCAACTTGCAACTGAGTTAAATGGTGTCTAACCATCTGCATATGTGTCAGCAAACATAAAGGCACAATAGATATGAAAAGGAAGTGCTTTACCTCTCAAGTGATGGTTGCAACAAACATTCGGTGTGCATATTGGAGGGTGACGTGATTAGGGGTCACTGAGCACAATGCACTACAATCAATAGTCCTGAATGTTTGCACAGTGTCTTCTGCATTGATTGGGCTTTACACAGATATAACACGTATCATTTAGTTAGCTGGCTCAAAAGTTATTTGGGTGTTCCTTTAATTTTTGTTAGCAGTGTATATATTAAACAGACCATTACAAATAAGAAAAACAATTCAAAAGAATATTTGCTAAGCCACAAACAATGTTATCTACAAACAAAAGCATTGATTTAAGTACGTAACATATGTGTTCATTTTAATAGCTCGATATAAATTCAAACCAACGGTTTTCCTTAATGTATTTAATTGAAGTACCAATAAATGTACTCCAAAGAGCAGTTTTTAAATATTCGGACAAACCTGCAATTATGCATCTGTGGTAATAATCGAGGGATGAACGTCTCGCAGCGAATTGCTTTTAAAATATTTTATTTTGTTTGCGCAATTAAATTATACTTTTTTATCTTTACATTAAAGACCATAAACCCAGATCCCAAAAATTAACTAGAGGTAAAAACTGCATGAATGCCGAATAAAAGTTTAATATATATAGTGAAAACTAAAATTGACAGTAGTAATAATGGCGCATTTTAGTAATTGAATAAAGTGTTATGGGAAGAAATCAGATTGTAAAGAGCACTCACTATTCGTCTATATCTATATCTTGGGAAAAGGTCAAAATGTTTTACAACAATACATAGGGTACACACACTGCAATTGATTGCAAGGGCAGATATCACACACATACAACAAAAATAGTCGAAGTAAAAAGAATAAACATATTTGATCTGGCATCCTAATCACTCGTCAATTCCATGACGGACTGGTATCATTTAGTCACTGTATTAAAAATCAATAATGAAAGGTGAAGCACGAGAGATGATAGCGTACAGTTGCATACTTTGCTCATTAACAAGCGTACAGTGAACTGATTAAAGAGCACCATTATGCTATATACGTACTGTGTTAGGTGGGTATTCATCCATCATGGGGACGAATTTCGCAGTCTTTGAGCGTAGCAGCTACTTCAATGCGGTTCACAGTTTTCCATAGACGAGGAATAGTTTTCCTTGTCGTTTCCAATGCTTCCAATTTGTTGGAAAGAGATAATTTTCAATACCCCATTCCGTTATCATAAAGATGTGCATGCAGACACTTGTCTTGACTATCATATGCCTTTGACTGAGAAAACTGTTCATCCAATTAATTTATTGGCACTGTTAATTTAGAACTGCGTGCTGAAAGGAAAATTTATTCATCAACTAGAACTCTTGATGATGTTGCTTTTGTTACTCCTGACCGACTCCGTTTGAAGTGGCGTCTCCCAGTTCAGACGACTGTGGCTCCGCAGGACTCCTATCCTTGTCAGGAATCGGACGGTCTTCTCATTCATCTCCGGCCCGAAAAACTCTCTGCGTTTCCTCTCCATCTAGGGCACCTCAACAACATCTATGTGCAGCGCTCTCCGCAACTCTCACTTTGCTCCCTCGCACTTTTCCTCTTGACAGCCATCACATCCTTCTATTTTCTCCAGTCCTATCCTGTGCCGGAACGCACCAAAGTCAGACGTACATAGCTTCTGAGCTCAAATTTATCGACATGATGGATGAGTGCTCACCTAACATCGTCTATGACATACAAAGAGTTACTTCCGTGCACGCTTTGTTAATCAACAAAGTGAACCAGTTGTTGTTTTTTCGGACTTCGGGTTCGATCAACACTGCAACTTTCAATATTGCAAGTTTAATACATTAGACTTGCAAAGGTGTTTGCTAAATATATAAAATAGGCACAGTCTGTTTGTACGTACAGATCAATAGGAATTTGGTTCAAGTTAAAACAAAGCATATTAGAATTCTATTATCCTTACATAAATCATTAAAAGATAAGACATGGAGGATACTGAAAATGCACACCTATAGCAAGATATTCATAAATATCTGCATTTAGTTATCTTTATTATTACTGCACTTGATTTCATCAGTACGCAGACCAATTTTAATCTTTTTGGTGATAATAACAAACCCACTTAAAATAAAATGTGTTAGGTGTGCTAAAAACTTCTGAATGAAATCTGTTAACTACGGCAAAAATAGTAAGTGTTTAGATTTGAAACGGATGACAGACACTATACTCTGAGAGCGCCAATACAACCCAGTCAAGGAAAATACTAGAATTGTTTTCCAAACACAGAATATCAATGAAGCAAATCAAACAGAGGAATAAGACTGGTAGTCGCCTACAGGTAGATAGCCTAGGTATAAATAGTTGAGTAAGAACGACAGAATTAAAAAAAAAGCAAATTTTAATATATAGTTATTTATATATTACTTTAAACAGGAATAATTCAACTAAAATTAATATTTTTTATTTATTAACAAAAAGTGATATTATTATTAAGTACCACACAATTAAATAACTCATCCAATTGAAAATATGACTAAAAATAAAAGCGGAACATATAATTTTTGGAATGCATCTATATTTGATTACTGCCACATTTGGTCATGCAAAATACGTACAGGGTGTCTCAAAAGTCTTATAGACATTTTCTCGTGTTAAATAGATATTTTGACAAACTGAAATTGATTATTTTTCTTCTATATGATGCGGGACTTCTCAGACAACCTGCGTAAATAACCATTACAATTTTTACCACGTAGACAAACAACAGACATGTTCGATCCTATATGTGGTAAAACGTAATGCTATCCTGTTTGCGCGTGTATCTATAGTGACAATTTTGACATTACTCTTAAGAGGTCGCTGAGGTTTATTCCTGAAACAAAACAGGATTAGACACAAGATTGATTATTATTGTTCATACAACATGCATCTAACAACACAATATTAGTTATCATTGAGGATGTTATGTTTCGGCTAAATGTCAAACCCCGGATAGCCGGGTTACATCACAAAAAGAATACTTTTCCAATCTCGGCTTGTTTTCACTATTTCTATATTTAAATTCTGCCATTATTTACTCCAGTTATACTATTTAATTGACGCAATGGGGTTTGTATTTATCCATCATATAACTACCCAAAAGGTAGGTAGACAAAAATGTTCTGACTGATAGCAAAAATCATAAAAAATTTTAATTGAAAATGCACACAGAGCATGAGGCGATCACAGCTGATCTAACCGCTCTGGTTCTACTCTTCTGACAAGGTTATGATGACGGCGTTGCCCTGCCACAAGAGCAAACAAAACAACTGTTCTTGGATTTCTTAGCTGGGAATGGGGAGATCACGACGCTGGTCCGGGCGTCGGCGCATCGAGCGCACTTGGGCCAGATTGGTCATCACGGCTTGACTGAATTCGGACAACAAATTGTCCATCAGGTTGGGTCCGACCGGCCACAGACCCTCGAGGAAGCCGATATGACCCCCGTGGGAGGTGAGCAGCATGACCAGGTGGTTTGACTTGTCGATGTCCTTCACCGGGAGTGCTGCACAACGTCAGAAAACACATTTATATACCATTTAGTGATCAATTGACGTTGTTAGTTTTACTTTGCTTTAATTTTAGTACAATTCAATTAGGCACGACTGACTGATATCTGATAATGACACCATTACCAAGGTACAATATATTGAACTGTTGATTAACAAAAACTGGTGATTCCTCTTCTTCTTCGCGTTCCCGCCCTCTTAGAGAAATGCGAGACTACTTCAATGCCTGTCTGCTTACCTTGATTATGCTGATACCAAGTTTAGACTTCAACCAATCTCAAATTACTGAGCAAATCGAGTTTGAACATGAGCGTGGACGCATCTAAAACTAGCCGCTCAGTCTGAAGATCTTGTTCAGGCCATAGATGGGATATTTCCAAACTGTTCTTCGTCATACCGACCTCTTCCTGGCCATCTGCCCGTTCTACTTCATTCTCGATAATAATTCGCCGATGCGGTTGCTCGCGAGGGAGATTCCCTCTCTTTCTATCACCTTCTCTGCCTCTCCCTCTCGTCCTAAAATGAAAATCGTCCACTCACAGGGTACCTACTAGTCTTCTGAAAAGAATAACCAGAACAAAATAAAAATGAAATCCATGAGATTTTTCGACACAACTTTAGTTTCAGATAGACGATGATTAAAATACTCAGACTGTCTGTATAGTTATCAGACTAAGCATAATTGAAACTCCAATAGATGAATAACCAAAAAAACATTTCATTTTGTACTTTAATAACAAATGTAAAGAATGATTCTATTGAACATATAAACTAATGAATTTGACTAATCGAATATTTTTTACACAATAAAACGAACGTTAAGAGGATAATAGTATTTTAAAGATGCAATAAATGGGTAGAATGACAAAAATTACATAGAATTGTTATTACTTAGAAATGTTACATCGAATTCCTTATAACAAGCAGTAGCAAAAAGTGAAACCAATTGTTACTACAAAAATTTCTCTAACGAGCCAAGATGATACATATTTATAAACTCTACAAAGTCTGTCAAAAACATAGTAGAATGAGTACCATTTACAGGCTTGAAATGGATATAATTTAACCCACTAGTGATGAAGGTTTTTTTTGCAAAAATGGAGACCTTATAAAACTTTTCTAAAAGTGATATTTCATACTTTTTAGCTTTTCAGCACGATCATCAACTTCCTTCTTTTATTCAACAGGCTTAGTTCGATCCTGCTCAATAGATTTCAATTGTTCATCATTTTCAGCTTTCTCTCGACCATTAGCAAGTGCATATCTCACTCAGAGTTTCAACTAAAATGTCTTTATTCATTTATATCTTTGAAACCTTATTGGTTGTGGTTAGAAGACATGAAAATGAAAAAAGCATGCACAAATGTTTTGACACTACAAAAAATATCCAGGACAAATCCAGGACATCCAGGAGGGTACTTTTAAATCCAGGATCAGTAGGAACCCTGCACTCAGCACTTCCACGTTACCCATCAGACTCATCAGGACTGTCGATTTCAATCTTGTAGTTAACAATCATGCCAAATGCATCTCTAGCGAAATTGTGTTCCTGCTTTCTACAAAATTATGGTGTTTTGTCGTTATGTTGAAGCGAGTCCCCATTGTCTGGTTCAAACATTGTGCCCTGTTACACAAAATCCAAAGTCATGTGAGAAAAAGTGTTTGGTAGGCCTACTTTGTAGCGGGGCGAAGACGTCGTCGGCAGCGGCTAGACTCAGAACTGGAATTTCAATTTGATCCAATTTGTGGCAAAGGGAAGCATCCTGATAGTAGGCCTCCACATCCGCATAGCCGAACATCTGTGCAGTCAAACTGCTGTCGAATTCGCGCACCGTTTGACTCTAGAAACAAAACACACATACGGCGAACGAGTTTAACTGTGTCTTAAGACATTGGTCCGCTTTAAACAAATATACTGAATGTCAAAAGCAACATTGATGTCAAACGATGCTATTTACCAGGAAAAATCAACAAAAATTCGAAAAGCAGGCCAAGTTCAACATTAAAGGGCCTAGTCAAAGGTAAACGTATTCCTTGATAAGAAAATAGGTGATCTCGATGCAGGTACTATTGTGCTCTTCTACACGATTTTCATGTCAAATTGAATCATAGCCAAATCAAAATGAGTTCATATCTAACAGTGTACATCTTGATCCCAGTCAAGAAAGTTGCACAGGCAGTACTTTGAATCACTTGAAGGACAATCATGCTATTCAATGACACTATGTCCAGACACACAGACCAACTAAAACTTCCACTATTATAGAACAACACAATCGAGTAGTAAACCAAAGTCTGGAAAGGAAGGAACACAGATTGTTAAAGCATAGGAATAAAGAGATTAATGTAGACGTACCGCGTGTGCCAAAATAATGATTTTTTATATCTATCTTATATTTCGAATGGGATACGTTTTAATTTTGTCAGTATATTTTTATCCCAGTCTTTCAAATGCTGATATGCGACTTCGTCGTGTCTGATTGTTTGCTATCTATATATGTACTGTATGCTCGTTTCCATATTCCTCCAAAACTACTGGACCGAAGTTTCAGAAAATTTACACAAACACGCAGACACCGACGAGTTGAATAAATAGCTACTTTTATTCCTAAATCCCACGCATTTCAGCAGATATTTACCCGCGTAATGGAAAATAATGGTAAAAATAAAAAGAACCCTCTATTTAAATTAAATGCTATCTTTTAGATGTTTTCCTCTTTCAGTAGATATAAATTATTGAATATAATAAACAATTCTGCGTGCGCGCAAATTTTAAAATTACCAAAACAAATGTATGATAAACGTCAGGTGTAATGTAAATCTATTGAAACTAAATCATTTCGCAATAAGATTCTGTGAGAAATACAATGAATATAAATTCCGCAACTACTATCTTTTAGGAAATACCTACTTTTCTTTTTCTTTACATATAATATGGTGGGCAAATGTTCATTACTGTTCTTGAGAGTGCGCAATTTATAGTTTCTATTTATGCGTATTTGGGTGGAAAGTCAAATGGTGTGCCTATGTCGCCTTTTTTCACTCTATAAAGTGTAATTTTAGTCAGATAGCTATATGCAATGTCGTTTCTTGAGTTTCCGTCAAATAGAGCATGTTCCTAGCTTTCGTATGATACCAAATAGTGCTAATAGTTATACTGTATATCCAACTTCTCCCTGGAGATCTCCTATATAATAGCAATATATTCTTACTGTACTGTATATTCTACTTCATTAACACTGTTCATTTAAATTTCCGTTTGAGATTTTACAAAAAATAATTGTTTATAAATACATAAAGTAACAAAGTTTTAAGAAACCATCAAAATACTATTTGCTTTCATAGATACGACAGTCTCACTTTCATTACTGATTAATGTTGAAGGTACAGTTATGGAACAGTCTGCGCTATTATAGAAAAATCCCTGAACATTTTAGTTCCAACTTATTTAAAAATTCATCGGTATGCTGTATTTTGTCCATAAAATGCTGATGAAATCATATGTTTCTGTCTCTATATAAGCCTGGGTAACCGATTTGACAGTCGACCAGTCTTTTTCTGAATAACTTCATTGGGAAGGTTGATTTGTAGGAGACGCATTTGCATTGTTCGTCGCAAACTGCTAATTGTGTATTTTCGCTTGGATGTTGTTTCACCTTCTTACGCAATAGATGTCATAAGTCGACGCGTATAGTGCCTTCGATAGTATGGATGCCTAAAGGCACAGTCGTATACCAAGATGCACTGCTGACATCGCTCTTCGGTGTTAAATAAAACGCGCATTGTCCTTACAGCACGTTAGCTTCGCTACGCTTCGACTCGTAGATTCTGACTGTACTGAATGTACAGTATAGCTAGCTCCTCAACACAGGGTATTATCATTCATACAGCAAACAATCAGACACGACTAGAATTCCAACATCGCCGTCTTTCATATATGCTGATATGAGACTTCGTCACATACCATCAGTTATCAGACTGGGATCAATAAATATTCCAAACCTTTCTCAAACTAAGTGATCAACAATGAAAGTTTATTAGTTTGTATGTCAGCTATCTAGTGAAAGCACGATGCGCAAATCAAGTGAATTTATTTCAACACAATTCGTGCCACTCCTTAACTAACGTTGTTACTGTACTATGAAAGTATAGTGGTAACACGTGTGATAAGGTTTTATTACAGCATCAATGAGACTGTGATTTTGTCACCTGAACATACTCTTTATTGTGCGAACTGTCATGCAAACTGCAAGCCTAGACACGATGTCCTCGGAACCATCCTTAGAGGTGGTGCGAATATTAGGCACTATACGATGAATCTTTGTGGGACTTGGACGCATGTATATGTGGTGTGCTGTGTAAATTGGCTAGAACTTACTTTTAAGCATGTTAATCAATCACACAACTTCATCTAAACGATATGAGAGCTGACGACTCTAAATTTATAAGCTGAATCGAGGCATCATCCATTTCTATCAGCAATGTAATCTCTCTGAGGAAACGAAAGCGCTGCTACATCTTAGAGAAGGTGATGTTCTTCCTCAATCAAGAACGCTTTGCAACTGTGGAGTGAAAAGACACGACGGACTTTGTCTTTGATAGCTCGACTTTCCAGGTGGTGCACCAAGAAAGGAGCCAGTCAGCGGCGGGTTGCAGAGCATTCGCGCTAGCCTGGGAGGAAGTACCCTGGGCTCCAAAAGTTGTGTCGTCGGCAAAGGCTACTGACAGGCAGTGCTGTGGAGCGCCTCGCAGCAGATCGTCCATAAAGATGGTCCAGAGGGTGGGAGCCAGGACGGAGCCTTGAGAAAACGCGCTTCTTCGAGGGTGCGCCCTGCCAACGAACGAAGACCCGACGGTCTGTGTGGAAAAAGCGAATACAGCGGATAAGGCAGGCGGGGATTCCCATTCTAGAGAGTTTGATAAGGAGCCCCTTCCTCCAAACGCGGCATTACGCCTTCGAAAAATCCGCAAGAAGAAGGGCGGTTCGCAGAGCAGACTTCTTCTTCTGGAGTCCATCAAAAATGTACTGCGTGGCCGCCGCGATTTGCTCTTCCGGTGTTCGATTCTTCCGAAAGCCGGTCTGCGCTGGATGGAGGAGATTCTCAGACTCCAGGATGAATGTGAGCCTTTCGATCAACATTCGCTCCATTACTTTGGCGGTGCAACTGAGGAGGCTGATGGGGCGGTAACTTGCGGTGACCCCCGGTGGTTTACCAGGTTTGGGATCGGTCTTAATTCGGCGAGCCTCCAGGGAGCCGGGACGGAGTGGTCGGACCAGGACAAGTTGATCGTGTCCAAGAGACATTTGATGGCGAGCGGAGTCAGGTGCTTCAGCATGATGTTAGAAACACCGTCAGGGCCAGAGGCAGACTTCTCCGGAATGTGGTGGAGGGCGCGGTGAAGCTCACTGAGAGAAAAAGGCTAGCAGACATCTGAGCGGAGTCCGTGGCAGGTGCATTGGTTAGATGGTGCTCTGTGGGCTTCGACGTGGATGGCGTGGTGCGCGGCTTTGTTCTTGGGGAGTCGATTAACACCAGCGTACTCCTTACAGAAGAAAGTAGCCTTTGCTGGATTCGAGGTGGCAGAATAGCGGCAGACGAGGTAGAGGCGGGAGTCCTTCCATCGATGGCACGAATGATGCCACAGATTTCTCCGGTAGAAAGTTCTTTTCGGTTGTCCGTGATAAACTCCCTCCACACGTCTCTCTTGCAGAGGTCAATGATGGCGCGGGCCTCTTGGGACTCTTGGCTAACTCTCTCGCGGTGACGGGGTTCCATTCCAACGGAAAAACACTATTTGAAGTATGGCCTATCCGGAGGTGCCTATTATATAGTTGGTGTTAGATTGCGGAAATAACACGGTACAAACATATCGCCAGTCCATATAGGATTGGTGCAAACCATCCGGGTGGACTTCCAATGATGTCTATGGCTACATCAGGCAGCAGTGTACCGACTCCGAGTAGGGCGGAAGCCCAAAGTTTAATAAATGGGTGACAACTTTCCCGCGCGGACAACAAAAGTGAATTGGCCAACATATCTCACCACTACTAACGTCAAGTGTTAAGTCAGTTTTGATGCTTGGACAGTACAGGCCGTACAGAAACATGATAAAGATTATGAAGTAAATTAAATGCTTCATATATCAGAAGAATAAGTCGGTGTGTTAAGATTCAAAGAATGTCACGAATGAAAAATCATATTTATAGAATTTTCTACGAGTATACAAATATATTTCAGTAAATTGACAGACTGTGTCGAGTACAGTGGTACTAACCGCGCAGTCAAACAACCTTTGTCCTATAACACCATCACAGGTTGGAAACCTCTGAACCACAATCGTGTTTATTATATAGTACTATAAGAAGAGTTAAATAATCATTCTGTACTACGGTATAACAGAAATTTGTCAACTGTACACCAGCCAATGTAGTGATTGTACTATTATAATTACTGATGTAAAATACAATGAATGCCCCAGGTATGAATGTTCAAGATGTTAGTAAGTGTATATTGTACCCATATAACGACGAATAACGCGAGTGAGTTCGACTGACCTCAGTCATGAGGAGGACACATGACAAAATGTGTTTCGATGATGTATGAAGAAATGTACTTAGGTAGATTATATGTTCCATGAAAAGTCAAGAGAATGGTGTGATCCGAAAAACAACTCGTTTATATGGGTAATGATCACATTTCGACATAGGGGACGAACCTCAAAGCTCGGTCTAGTTCATGCCAGTGCGCCCCAGGGTAACAGGCGTGGCGTGCAAAGGAGACGAGATAACTGAATATGTTTCCACTTTAAAATCTACTCTCATCAACACTAACCACACACAGTCTGCTTCCTAATAGTTAGAGATTCAGATAATCTACAGTAAAAATTAGGATAAGTGCATTTTACAGGATCTAGCTAGAAATCCTTGCACCAGTCTGGCCTTCAATCCAGAAGTCACTAATCCTTCTTCATTTCCAAACTTCAACACACACACACCTTTATCCTTCTTCTTCTTCGTGTTCCTGGCGTTCGGGCCTAGACTGGCCCATCCTCGCGGCCAAGGCGGCCGATCCCCTTGAGGAACCTTATTAGACGTACACCGTCCGAGAATATTTCT
>JAUYWV010136257.1:0-19410 GCA_032274565.1 Nematoplana nigrocapitula
GACATTTTACTACTTCATTAGCACAATTCAAGTAAGTGCTGGCGCTGACACTGTTTAGGGACAAATTAATGATCACCGACTTAATACATTAGACAGGTAAAGAAGCTCGTTACACACCTCACGCCGGAGGTGAATTGACTGCAACTCGGAATCGCAGACTCGTAGCTAGTCAATTCACCTCCTGATCTTATCAATGGGAAGATATGTAAAATTACTTTTTTATCATTCTAGCTAACGATTCACTAAATGAAACTCCTTAAATGAAGAGCATGACATTTGTTTTTGTTTATAATTATGTTAACAGAGGAAGTGATACTAAATGAAGATCAAACAACGGACGAAGATATCATGCGTATCCTTGAAGGTATGTTAAATGTGTTATCGCAGACTATATTTAAACTGTTTTTATAACTATAATATCTAAAAATGATTTTTTTTATATTTAAAAGAGATGAAATAGACGATGTTTTTAAAAGGCTAAGGTTTCATAAATTTATCAAAAATGGTGATTAGTTTGCAGTTGCAAAGATTGGCAATAAACTAACTAGTTCATAGACCATTTAAATTGCCCCCATTCAACCGCCTTCTCGTGGTAGGGGAGTCGTGTTGCCTCAGGCAAAGTGTTTTGTTGCCTAATACCTTCACCCCTATCCTCTGTTTTCTCTCACTTTCTCCTGTCTTCCTTCGTTTTTTCTCTCTTTTTTCTCCGGAAGGTTGGCAATATCTTTCAACACATCACATGCATTTACTCTTATATAGAGCAGGTTTGGAAAGAATTCTTTATCAATGGCGCAACGAGTCGCTTCACTTTGCACCGTGCTGCTTTAAGCCATATGATGGTGAACATTGAAATTACTACATCTACTTATCTTTTAGATCGTCCTAGCATCTCGATAAACGTGGCTGTCTGTCTGTTCGTATGTATTTGCAGTATGTATGTCACCGTTTTGTTTGAAGTGGATTTGAATTAGGCAATCGATAATGGCGACGCTCATTGAAAGTTTTGTTGACAATGCTGATCGATTGCCAATCTAGCTGATTTATCTATTATTCAATATCTATGAGCCGACGTCGAATATTTCCTACGCAGCTGCGTGGCTCTGAAGACGCTCTGACCGACCCCTGGTGACCTCCGCGACATGAGCAGGCCACCTGCTCCGATCCTCCGTCTGTCTTCAGTTGCTCCAGATTGATCTCCGTCATCTTCTTCACTCCGTCTATATATTTCTTCTTGGGTCTTCCTCTGCGTCTTCTTCCTTCAATCATGCCGGTCATGGCATCCTTCTCCAGGCTATTGGCTTTCCTCATGATGTGTTCCAAGTACCTGGCGCCTTTTGCTTGACCTACCAGTGCTACCAGAGATGTTGGCCTGCCCACTTTCTCCTTGACATAGCCATTAGTGCTTCTACCTGTCCATAGAATCCAGAGCATCCTATTCCAGCACCACATTTTGAACGCGCTGATCTTCTTGCGGTTACATTCATTCATTGTCCCTGTTTCGCACTCGTACATTGCTACTGGGAACACTAGTGCATTAAATAATCTGACTTTTGTCTTCTGACACGTCCTTTGCTTTCCATATTTTTTAAAATGTACCAAGAGTTGAACATCTCTTCATTGTAGCTGGCTGTCCTTTCTACTCTGGCACCGAAGAAAAGGAAATGGTCCTCTTGGTCTATTTCTTCGTCGTCTATATTCAGTCCGTCGTCTGTTGCCGTTGTCGTCGTTGTCTTCGTCCTTGTCCAAACAAAGACCCTTCTTTCTGGACCACTTCCAGTAGGCCAATCCCTCAAACGGTTTCCTGCACAGGTTCTTCATACCGCCCAACTCAAGCTCAATCCTCTTCATCCAACCAGCCGGGCACTCCATCCCATGCTCCACCATCTCCCTCTCCTCTTCGCATCTTCTCCACCGCCCTTCCTCAGTTTTCCCTATCCTCACTGCATAACCTTTCAGCTCCAGTGAGTGACCACACCTAAACTCCACCCTATCCTTTCTCTCCCAGTTTCTCTCTCTTTCATGCTGCCCTCCATTTTCGTAAACTGTTTTACTTCATCATTATCTTGGTCTGTTTCATATTCAGGTATAAGCCGACTTTATCACTTTCGCGTTTCACCCTTGTTACACATATAGTAGCCGTTTTTAACAAACAAGCCTGTATTTTGGAGAATTCAAAATTTAATTTACGGCCGATGATAATAAGAGTTTGACTGTCGACCTACAAGGAGGAAGAGTTATGATAAAGAAAATATTTCAATATATCAGTCAAGTTATTTCGGATGATGATATTTTAAAATTTCATTCGTATATTATTTTAAACAAAGACTTATTACAAATGTATGGGCAACTGCATCAGTGATAGTATGTTTTTAACTAAACATATATGTGTTTTTCTTGAATCCTCCCATTTGCACATTTGTTCTACACCGGTAGCTCGGAGACGTGCCGAAAAACAGAAGTCGAAAAAAGGCAGGAAAGAAAGTCTTCAGGATATAGACTACGACGAAGCCGAATTGTACGGCGCAACTAAATCAGGTACAACCTTCACATTCAGTTTCACTTTCTCTGTTTGTTTTGTATATGATTGTCAGTGTTCCACTTAAGATAATCCGCCGACATTTTCTAAAACGTGGATGAACAAAAACAGTTTTGTTAGAATTGAAATGAAAGTTGTCAGTGTTCTATATTGTTTTTATGCAGGATAAGTTTCAACTTAAATGAATACTAAAAGAAGGAATTTTTAAGAGTATATACAGTGAAGCCTCCTCGTTAATCCGAACACGCTTTAGTTCCCAGAAAACATTCCGGATTATCGAATTTTCCGGACTTCTAAATCATTATTTCTCTCCTGCAATTGAATATCCTCTAACTGTGTATTCATATACCACTGGCGGCCAAACCATCATCTTCATTTGTATGCAAGATAACCCAGAGCAATTGTAACTTCCATCCAGTCTATTAGCAAACGGAGGAAGTCCATTTCGGTAAAGCACTACAAAATACAATACATTTTTATAATTTCGTAAATCCAGAACATGTGCTATGTACTAGATAGATGTCTTGACAAGTGGGTGAAGCAGAAGTTTAAATCTCAGTTAACCAATAAGTGTGCACGATTTATGCACATACATGGTACATAGAGCACTCATCTACAGCACATCATAGGGCAATTCAGTTTTAAACATGAATCCTGGCACCAAGTTCTCCAGGCGTATTTAACGAAACGCGGTGATCGCGGCTGGTTCCCCGTCCGGATTAATGAATCATTTTTTAGCAAACTGCACCGGTTGTTCCCGATTTTAATTCCCTGATCCGGAACGACGCGAATTTATCCGGATTAATATAAAGAAAAGTGAATCCGCTCCCAGAGACATTTTCCGGATTACCGAGGCTTCACTATATACGATTTTTGCAGTATATCAAAATATTTCATTTTACAAAAGATTGTGTAATTGTGTCCATATACAGTAAATAGCATACAGTTTATGCTAACAGGAAATAGCGACTGTATGTTTACTTTAAAATACATTTTGTTAATTTATTGCAGTCTTCAAGCGGGTGAAACTGGAAGATATTTGAAAATATTTCAATCCGTGTTTCATCATCGAATTAATTCATTGTTTTAACTTGTTTTAAACAGACTTTCACCGCTCTAGCTCAATAATACAAAGTGACTAACTATATGGCCTGTTGCAGTTGCTTGAAACCAATTACACAGTTAATTATATACTGTATATAATATCATTCACAAAATCCGCGCTAAAAGTTTGTTTTAAAACTCTAGTAAAGGTAGTAGTATGGAAGTGGCATATCTAGGATAACCCGGGGGTACCTCCAACGACGGCCAGTCCTTAGAGGAACGTCCAGTTGGTGATTGGATGACTGCCTGCGTCTATAGTTTTCAATACCTATATGAGTAAAAGCACAAATTTTGAGCATATCTGATCGATATACGGCGAGAGTTGATCGTGAGTCAGTTTGTCTTATAAATAGTTCATTGTGCTTTCGGGTTCGCTCATCCTACTGTGAAAACTTCTCATTGGGAATAACTTTGGATTTTCTTGAAGTGAATTTGTTTTGGATCATGCATGGAGAGCAGTTACGTTTCAAATTATCCGTGGAAACTTTATTTACTATAAGAACACATAGAGGCGATGAGCTACACCAATGATCCCTCATTGAATTTACAGTACTTTTAAAATCCTCTCCCATATAGTATCGATGTAGCTTATCAGCAGACATCTATTTTTAGCCTGTCAAAAAGGGGGCAAACAGATGCCGTTTTCAGGCGATATTGATTAGTTTTAAATTATTTTTCCTACAGCCAGACGGCAGTCAATTGGAATACTTAAATTCGGCAACTTCCACTAGAAATAATTTGTACAAATAGAACCTAAAATTCAGCGAATTTTTTTAAAAGAAACTGAAATTTTCGCGTCTACTACAGTAGATTAAACTATAGTCGCGCTGTCTAGCAGACAACTCTTACTACTGACGTTACAACAGCGTCGTCCCTTTCTCTTTGAAGTCCCCGACCTCTTTTCTTTATTTAATTTCCAGAATTTTTCCTTTTTTCAGGGAATATCTTCACTAGATCGAAAATCGGTCTGCGACGCAGAAGAAAGGAACGTTGCAAAGCTTGCTGGCGGGCTGAGAAACGATTCAGGTATGCATGTTAGACAATCAGATAGAACACACCTGCTTTCCTATGGAGTTTGCCAAAAATTAGGTTAAATAGCAGTGCGTAAACAATGACGTTTAGGTATCTCTGTGTACGTTTCCTACGCTCTTTTATGTAGGTATATACCGCAGATGTGTGTGGTTTGAAAGGGGGAGTTTTGCGCTACTACAAATTAACATTAGTGTGGGAAAAGAAAAAGCGTCGGAATTACGTACAATATGTATGTTTCTTTAATGTTGTTGGTGGGAGGGGAGGGGTGTGAACTCCCCCCCGTCTTCTCGAAGAAAAGAAAGAACTCGGGAGTCGTAGTCGCACAGCACCGCTATCGAGGGACCCAGGCCGAGGTGGCGTAGACGGGCGGTGGCGTGAGCAGGACAGTCTAGGGTGTTCTGGGGGCCACCCCTCTGCATTCGGGACAATCGGGGAACTCCGCTTTCCCAATTCGGTGAAGACAGCCTTAGAGAAGGGGAGAGTGGCCAGGGCGGAGCCGTTGCGTGACCTCAATCGAGAGACCATCATCACCCGTTCAGGCACGGTGGTTGGTGCAGAGCGGGTCGTTCTCGTAGGCCAGGCGATCGCTTTCGAGAGCTTGGCGAGCTGTGGCAGATCGGGCTGACCTCGGGTCAATCCGGTTCGTCTGGAGGAGTGCGGCACTAGGGCGGCAATGAGGATGCCACAGTGGCCTCCTGGGACCCATTGGAGATAGACACTGTGGGATGTTGTCCATCGGGCGAGGCATATGGAGCATGTGGGATCGTTCTGACTGCTGGGTCCTGCGGCAAGGCTTTGCAGGAGGAACTGGGAGTCGGTCAGGATCCTTACCTCTGAATTGTGGAAAGCTGAGGAAGGGCGAGGATGCTCTGCAGTCTTTGGAGGCATGCGACGACCTCCGCGTGAAAGAGGATGCCACTGCTCCGGCTGGGGCTGCGATGGAGCTGTGGCGCACGTTGCGGATGTACTGAACCCAACTGGCTCCGTCGTTGGTGATGCCGCCCGTTGCTGAACCATTTGTCCGGACCTGGACGTCCGCAGGAGGGGGGGAGTCGATGGTTTCCTAGACAACCAATATTCTTACTTGTTGTATGCCGTCATTGGTGAAGAGAAGGTCAGGATGGACGCTAATTCCGCCTGTGTTGTCCCAAGGTGGGCAGTCCGTCATTACAATCCAGTTTGTATGGTAGACCCACCCTGTATCCAGATAAATGATTACGTTGTGCAGAAGGTAATTCTTCAAAACAATAACAATATGTATACTCACTTTGCGTCTATTTTTCTCTCTCATTTTCATTGCAGGTTTTTTATTCGTCGCATGGTGAAGAGCCAGGCGTTCTACTGGGCTGTCATCGTACTCGTATTACTCAATACTGTATGCGTTGCTATGCAACACTACGGTCAGGCCGAATGGCTGGATACCTTTCTGTGTAGGTTCCTCTCCTCATTCTGCACCCTATGACTGCATTTTTAGGACTAATTGCACTGACTGCTTAAATAGAAAAATAGAGAAAAATACAGTACCTATACACTTATTCACACCTCACTTATTAGGTTAATTCACTTATTCGGCTTATTTGCTAATCCGCATCTCACTTATCCGGATTATTCACATATCCGCACCTTACTTATCCGACTTATTCACTTATCCGTACCTCACTTATCCGGCTTATTTGCTTACCCGTACCTTACTTATCCGGCATTTTTAGAAGATTTCAGAAAAGAGACATGAGCAAGATACCCGTGTGTTAGTGCAACCAGCGCAAGGCTTGGATGACACGCACACGGAATTTATAACATTTCATTTATCCGGCCATCTCAAAATACCGGACTCTATGGATAAGTGAATAAATACTGTAATCAATAGATTATATTAATCTGCATATCAAATAACGAAATATCGATTTTTACCCGAGATTTTTGGTATTTGTCTGGTCTGGAGTAGTCGGCCATCTGGAGCAAAGTTTATTCATGACAATTTCAACAATTTTTGACAGACTAAAATGGTTAGTCTCTATTCTTGCAGTATATTCGAGTTACTGCAACTGTTGGCGACTAACATATAGAAAAACGATGAATGAGTCAGCCTAAATGCAGTAGATAAATGACAAACTGATGAATAAAATCCACATGACCGTACGGTGCCAACCCACCTAGCGGAAAACCCACTTACCGGAAACGCACATTGCAGAAAACCCACTTACCGGAAACGCACATCACAGAAAACCCACTTACCGGAAACCCACATAGCAGAAAATCCACTTACCGGAAACCCACATAGCAGAAAACCCACTTACCGGAAACCCACATAGCAGAAAACCCATTTACCGGAAACGCACTTACCGGAAATCCACTTACCGGTTATGCTGTAAACTTTGTAGTACAACTGAATTACAGTATTCTGTTCACATTTCTTTGAAAATGCACATAAGCTGAATTTTTTAATTCGAATTTATTTACTATACATGTCAATTTCAAGAAGGAATTAGCAGATATTATTTGTAGGGTTAGCACCATTACTTTTGAATAATTGACTTTCCGAAATGTGTGAACATATGAAGACAAATTTTGTCAAATGATATTTATAGCGAGACTTGTGGTAATAGTTTTATACATAATTATAACATTTCGCGTTCAGTATAAAGATTTGAATAAACATTATGCCAGAAAGTGAATTCAATTTACCGTATTCAACATTCCATTTTTGAAAACTCAATTCCATTACCGGTTATTTATTAATATGCAAAATTTCCACTATTGGTACTACATGGCATATTGTGTGTTCCAATTCGTATAATAAACGCGAACTGCTATAAAATAATTGAATGTATCAACACTTTACAGACTCACGTTTGAGCCAAAGACAACTAACTGCTTTACATTTATTGTTAGGGGCAAATCGATGAAATAATAAAAAAATTCTTTGCTGATAGATATGTAAGACAGTTTGCTATGTCTATTAAGCATTGGTAGACCAGTTAGCCTATAGATTGACCACATGCGGATCGGAGATATGATCTTAATCGTATAGGAGACTTGGAAAGCTCCGTCCTCTCAGTTGAGCATGAACCAATTGCGAGATCTTGAGGAACACATTCAAAATACTGCAATGTTGACTCATAGCTGCATATAACTACGCCCATGGGAGTTTCACAGTTATGTTCATTTAATTCCACTTGCTCACAGTAATGCATCTCGGCGTCTGAGAATGCAGCCACTTATATATCGCTATCGATTTAAGCAGGCCTAAACATGAAAGCATGGGGACAAATCTTACGTAAATTGAAAGGTTGATTGACCGTTTTTCTAATTAGCCGTAATTTGACGCGCATCTACTTCATTTATTCGTCATGGAGTAACTGTTATTATAAAAGTATTTAATGGAAATGTCAAGCTGTCGTCAAACGTCCCCGGAATGAGTCCAATGAAATATTCTCTTTCGGGGGACGTTCCGGGATATTACAGACTAAACAAATAACATAATATTTAGTATAATTAATTTTATCTTTAAAATTAGCAAGTTATGAAAAATGTTTAAAAATTAAAAATGTATAGATTATCTATTGAGGTACAGAAAATTATTAATATTTCTGTGGAACCGAAACAAGAATCTAATGCATTATACGCACCAACCGTATATTGAGCGTTTACAGAAAGTCGGAACCGTCGCCGGTTACAGTTACGATTCCAAAGAACCGGTGTTCGAAAAGTCAGAATAGCATCGACAAGTATACACCTTCGCCAAAAAATATAAATGAACGAAATAATAATAGTCAGCACTTGAAAAATAATATTAGAACACTCTTGCTTAAATATGATAACATTTCATCAGTGTACCGATCTAAAGTCATACGGTTGGTTATACGTTTGGTTATATGGTTGGTACGCATGATGCATTAGCTCCCAAAACAATATGCCATGTACTATATTAATTGGTGTACGATGAAAATAAAAGTAAGTATATAATTCTGAGTAAAATTTAGGTGCGGAAGATTCATGTATAGAAATCCAAAAAAGTTATTATCTGAAAATGAGATAATTTATGAATGGTATATGAATAATATACAGTATTTCCAGCAAATAATGTTCGAGACACGATATACTTCATGCATTTAAGTACAAGATCAAAACTACAAAGAATAAATCTGACACCGTAGCCCAGTGGTTCAAAAGGTGGAACTCGGCTGTGAAGTCACCGGTTCGACTGCTGTCTTGGTCCAAAAAATAAAAAAACTTTTCAGATTATTGGTTAAAAGGCACATTAATAACTCGCGTGTCCCCCAACAATTTCTTTTACCACAGTAGTGTTTATAAAGTGTACTATAATTGGAAATGGCCAATAATCTTGTTGATACTACTTGCTAAGTAGTACATATTTGGCTTTTGTTAAAGTATTTTGC
This sequence comes from Nematoplana nigrocapitula, assembly GCA_032274565.1. NCBI lineage: Eukaryota > Metazoa > Platyhelminthes > Proseriata > Nematoplanidae > Nematoplana > Nematoplana nigrocapitula. Next base: position 9,073 of record JAUYWV010136257.1, read on the forward strand.
AAATACAGCTACTTAGCCGTAAAATACGTTCTTTTATTTGCACTGTAGTATCCTTTTGGTGCGGATAGATTAGAACGAACTAAATTCAAACTAATTGCGCGCCCGTTTTCTAACATGAACGGAAGTGAGTACAAAAGATGAGCGGAGGGAGATGCCATCCTTGTGGCTTTCCGTGTGCCGGGAGCGGACAGGAATGGGAATTTGAAATTTCTTTCAGCTTCCAATAAGGCTGATTTGCGTGGTAAAAAGTCTTTATTGGAAAGTACAAATATTTATGGGCGCTTTCTACATAATTATATTCGGAAACTTTAGTTAAATTATGCTCTGACTAATATAAATCGTACATCGTAATATATTTTTTAAACTCTCGCTTTGAAAACGTTTTCTATAGAAATTTAAAAAATCCTTTTGATTTTCTCGACAATGTATATGATTTTCTCAACAATGTACATACAGTATATTAACCCAGAATGAGGCTGTAATAAGTGAATTATGACGAAAATTTAGCGAAAAGACAACGGATATCACGTTCATTTTATCATATTTAGTAAATACATTTGTAGGTAGTTCCAAAGTCATGTAAGGCGTTATACTAAGAATTTTTTAGAACAATGGACTTATTCCAAAGGAAAGGAGTGTGGGAAATCTAGTTAGTTGGAACGGTGAAAACTATTTGTTGAAACGTGGTATAAACACAAATAGGGCAAGCAGGGAGGCATTGAAGGATCCTCGCATCTCTCTGTCTGTCGCGAAGAAGAGACCTAGAGGACGAGGACGCTTCATTTGGAGGATTTGCCTGGTCGTGTTTTCAAGGGAACCAATCAAACCAGATTACATGAGTTTGTTCATTGTTTTTTAGAAAAAGATGGTCTTACCATGCGCTGCCCCGTCTGCCTTTGTGTTTCAGATCACGCTGAATTCATCTTTTTGGGCCTTTTCATGTTCGAAATGCTCATCAAGATGTACGGGCTAGGGGCGAGGATTTATTTCCGCTCTTCATTCAACATATTCGACTGCGTGGTAAGTTAACTTTGCTGTGTTCTGCTCAGATCTAAATCCTATAGTTTATTTTCCTGTGATAGGTATATACAATGTAATTTGTATACGAAAACCACCACCACCACCAAAACGATTTGACCATTTCGGCATATATTTTAGTAGAATAATCGTTTGAACGTGGTGAATCATATAAGTTGCAATCATAATTTAAAATGTTTTTTTATAGAAAAACCCAACTACTTTTATCTATTTCTCATTTTTGAATTTATAAAATTATCTGCATATACTGTAAGTTGTACATAGTTCCTCTCTTCAGCAAAGTGGCACCGCGTCGTCTATGGAGCGCCTAATCTGTATTTGCTCTCTATACTGATATAGCTGACCTCGTAGGAAAACTGTTTTATTACTTGACATATGATATCCTGATAACGATAATGACACTCCAGTGGTGACATTGAACGAGCCGCTTCAGCAGTGTCACAATGGAGTAAATCCATTTATCGACGCATTTACTGCATATATTTCCCCAAACGCAGATGTCCTAACTGCGGCACTGCGGTGAAACTCCAAACTGACACAATGTGTGACTCATAGTGAGACTGAAGAAATCCTGTTTGTAACCCTAAGCGGTGTTGGTGGAACACTTAAGAATTCTTTCACCAAAATCTACGCGCCGATAGAAGGCTGATAAAAGGGACGAAAGGAGTATATTGCAAAGTATTACGAATTCTATCTAAAATCCACATCTCTCTCGCAATTTGGCATCATCTCGACAAATTTTATTACGATCCAAGAAATTATCTCCATTTTGCCGTCATCATGCCAATTATAGAGTCCGAGCAACAGTGGTGTATGCCCCCATGCAGCCGCCGCCTTCTCGTGGCGGGGTGTTCTCCTCCGGCAGGCAAAGTGCTGCATTTTTGGGACCTCCTACACTTTTCTTCTCTTTTCTTCACTTCTCTATCCCTTTATATTTCATTTATTTTCTCTTTTTCTTCGCCCCCCTCTCTCTCTCCGGTCACTTTTCTCTTTTTACTCTATTTTATTTATTATTTTTTCATCTTTTCTCCCTCTCTTCTCTCTTTTTTCAATTTTTTTGGCTCCTTTCTCTCTCTTTCGTCCATTTCTTCGCCCTCTTTGTTTTTCCTCTCTCTTTTCTCTATTGCTCTCATTTTCTCTCTTTTCTTTCTTCTGCCCTCCCTGTCTCTTCCATTCCTCTCTTGTCTTTATTCGTTTTCCTTTATTTTTCCTTGATGTCCACTAGTAAGAGGTGGAAAGTTCTCACGAAGTGGCCAAAGCCAGACTGCGAAACACTGGGAGGAAGCCTGAATGGGAACATGAAAGATGGCAGAGAGTGAATTGAGAAGTATGAAAGAGAAAAGGAATGGACCCAGAGTGACGCGAGGATCTGTTACAGAAGGTTCAGGCTAGGGCACTCCATCGTGCTCGGAAGCTACAGGAAACGGATCGACAGCTGCAGGCTAGTGCCAGGAATCATTGCTCAGATGCCCAAAGACAGAAGATTTCCGCAGAGAGAGAAAATGCCATCACAAGAGAAGCGGACTTGTGCAGAATACCCAAGAAGGTCATGCAGATGTGGAAGTCTTTCAAGAAGAAGCTAAGGCCTATCGGGTAACAACAACCGCGTGTTTTAAACCGGCGATTTTAATGTGACAACAGACTGGCTCTGCTAAAGCGGACGGTGACCGCCAATGTGCAAATGCTGTATTCATACAAAAATTGAAAGACGTCGTGGTGGAAGTGGAAGTGTGCAACAGTGCTGGAAAATCTTCTCCACTCAGTGCCAGAGAGAATCAGTGAAATGGATTATTAAATAAAAATGTTACTGCGTAATTTAGCTATTTTCTTTAAAATATTGCCACATTTCCAGCATGAAATAGAATTTCTGAAAAGGAAATTGCCCAAGTTTTTCAAAACGCAAAAAAAGTCATTTGAAATATTTAATGGACTCCTACCCTTGTACTGTAATTGCAGCCAGATTACGTGATTCCTGCAATCTATGCAATTATCTACCAGGTTATTAGAATTTAATGATAGACTCCATTAAATAATTAATTTTGCAGTAATTAATCGATATTTTTTAGACTAAAACTGATTTTATCTGTATTCATTTATATGCTTTATTTCAGGACATTCGTTTAATCTGTCTCTGAATACATATTTCTGATATGCCAACTTCTGACAAAATATATAACATAATAATAATATGCCACCGTTGCTTCCTAGAACGATAAAAATATATTTTGTTTGTTTTCTTTTGATTCTCAGTGTTATAGTGTTTAGAGGGAGAAGAAGGCTTTGACGTTTACACGCCATGGCTGTCGTTGTTTTCGACTTAATATAGAAGGTTTGCCAGTTCTAAATCCTCTACCTTCTTCTCATCCTCGAAAATATTTGCTCATTAAGTGGCAGGTATATTTCTTTACTATATATGCTGATGCGATGGTTGAGGAAGCTGTAGCTGGCTTCAATGAGGCAGTGAAAGTTGATGAGCATCTCATACTATCAGTGCGATTCGAAGACGATCAGACGATGACTGCAGACAAAGCCAGATGAGCTCCAGATTGTTATAGACAGATTGAATAGAGTGGTTAAAGAATGCGGCATATGCATCAACGTGAAGAAAACAAAAGTTGTGAAGATTAGTAAGGCCAGGGATGAAGTGGTGAGTATAACGGTAGACGAGGAACAACTAGAACAAGTCAACCAGTTTAAATACTTGGGGAGTACACTGACAAGCGATGGATCGTGTGAGAAAGAAATACTTAGGGAGTACACTGACAAGTGATGGATCGTGTGAGAAAGACATCCGAATAAGAATAGCAATGGTTAAAGAAGCTTTCAATAAGAACGGAATGCTACGAAGTAAAAACGCAAGCTGAAAAAGAGGCTCGTAATATGTCTGTATATGGAGGCTTGCGAAATGTGTTCTGGCGGCGGTTAGAAAGGTTCACTTGGGCGGAGAGTTTCAAATGAAGAGGTGTTGAGCAGACTTTAAAGAACAGTCGCTGGTCTGGACGATCCGTAAGAGCCAGAAAAGGTAGATGGGTCTTGTGCTACGCCATGACTGCCTTCTGAAAAAAGTGATTGAGGGAAGAGAGGAAGGTGGATACGGAGAAAGGAGATGCTGGACGATCTACAGGAGGGAAGACAGTACGCTGCTCTGAAACCGTTAGCCCAATAGAGAAGGAGATGGCGGAACTTAAACTTGCCTTCTGGCAGAAAACCATAGAAGAAGAAGATTTTCTATGAAGAGTCTTTTTACACTTGATACACTGTGGAAATCGAAAAGAGTTTCTATGAAGATGGTAAGAAACAGAAAAAGACAGACGATTGTGTCATGGAAGGGTTGTTGAAATAGAGGAAGGATATGGATCTCATGAAATAGTAGACAAAATGAATATTTGACCATAAGTTTACCATAAGAATTACTGAGGGGAAAGACCAAGCCAAGAAGAGACAATTCAGAGTTGAAGTGAAGAAAGCATGAATGAATGAGTGAGAGGATGTGAAGACGGGGACATTTGGAAGAGGAAGACATGCTTGTGGATCCCCTTGCTGCCACTCCGGCTAAAAAATAAAAAATGAATTGTATCGATGTCTAAAACATAATTCTGATCTTAATATTTTTCCACTGATGTCTGAATTAAACTTTAGAGTTTGCTCGAGTTACATCTTTTCTGAATGAAATTGAAACTTTGGCCAGACGAAATATAATTCGGTCATTAAATTTAAAAATCGGTCACTCCAATTGAAACTACGGTCGATGATATAAAATCCATAGTCAATACGACGTTTAGAGGACCGACGTGATTCAAAATTCAAATTCAAAAATATAAAGAGAGTTTCATAGATCTAGTTTTGTCATACTGCTGTTTTGTTGTGTGGAATTGCATTGCTCATAATGTGTCATTTATCACAGGCTGTATTGTATATTCAAACGAGACAGCAACATGTGCCCAAATGAATCAGCGGTACTCTGTTTTTTAACAGGATAATTTCAAATTTCAGGAATCCTCGTTAATCCGGACTACTGTACGTTAATCGGCAGTCCGGAAAATTTTATCTGGGAAGATTTCCGCAAAGCATTTCTTTTCTTCATTAATCCGGATATTAAAATCGGGAACAATTTTCTAAAAAATATCTTGATTTATTAATCCGAAAGGGGCACCAGTTGCGATTAGAGTGTTTCTTTAAATACGGTTGGAGAACTTGCTACATTGAGGAGGACGATGATGAGCCATGGAAGGACGTCAGCACGAGCGATGCAAGGAAGCATGTCGAGCAGCTGATCGCCTACTTTGAGCAGTCCACCTCGGATGATGAGGCAAACAGGAAGTTCCTGTATTCGCTGTGGAGATGGGTACATCGTGTGCATTGAAGCAACGTAAAATGGCAGACTCTTGCAAGCCTATTTTAATCATAAAAGATACAGGTGTACTTGCAATTGACTGTTCTCAGTAAATACTCCTTTAGCAAATCGTACTAGAAAGGCAGACAAAAGAAGGTTGAACTACATGCATCCAGGATTTACAGAATTTTAAAAATGGATTATATTTTGTAGTGTTTTAAGCAAGATGGACTTTTTCCATTTGCTAATAGACAGGATGGAAGTTAAAATTATTGCTCTGTGATGTCTTGTCAGTAGTATATGATATTCAATTGCCAGAGAAATAGATAGTGAAGTAAAGGAAATTGAGGAAGTACAGTATGATCAGAGGAAGAAAGAGGTGATAGCTTGCGGTCTTGACTACAGTGGAGAGAGAGGGGTGTGTGTGCCAAAGAAAGGAAACCACACCTGGGTGTCCTTGGACTCGGTCATATCGAGGAGGGATGGTGGACCTGCGCCGCTGTGATCCTGCTGTTTGGTGGTGATCCTCTGTCTCTTCTCCGCGTGCTGATTGTCCGGCAGTTCCAGGTCGTCCACCACGACCACCTCGTGGACGGAGTTGGAAGTGTGCATCGAATTGCCACCCGATGACGATGTCTGGAGGAGGAGAAAGCAGGTTCAGCGACATCGTCAGCAGTTTACACCCGGTTCCCGAATACAAAACAGAACAGCGCATTGCATTATCTCCCAAGAATCGTCAAAACACGACGTCATTAGCACGCGAAAGGTCAAGAGTGATTTAATGCTAACACCACAGCAGGTTAGCCACATGAGCGCCGAACACACAGCACTATATCACGCCTCGCCTGCTGCTGTTAAGTAAATACCACAGCACAAAGAATGCGGCTAACTTGCTTTCGCGGTCTACCTGCCTGTACTTCTGTCTCTCTATGGAATCATTCACATGACATAGCAACGTTCTTGTCCGACAATTATAGCAAGATGCGCTCTTTCAGAACAAACACATCTCTGGTGGCATTCGGCGACCGCGATATTTATATCATCCATTATTATTCTTGTCGGACAAAATAAAATAACGCCAGATTTTATTCACATTTTGTGGAATACATAGACAATCAGCCAAGCCGAAGGCATAGTCTGAGTGTGAATTGTTCTTCTTTGGGATTTTGAAACTGGAGACCTTGGCCAGCGATACGCCTTTCCTCTACAAATGTGCAGTTTATTCCGCGACGCTGAAAAAATCAATAAAATCGATCAAATTATAGTGCTGTAACAAGGAACCAAATTAGTAAAAATAATCTTAAATCGTATATTTCTTTTTTGTTTTGGAGGAAGCACTCTTCAAAAATGTCTTCTGCCGGATCTACTGTAGTTCTGGAATCTCTGAAGAGAATGCAATTCGGTTTGCATTGGCTATTGTGTGCTTTGCTATTATTTCGTAATCAGGAAACATTGATTTTATTAGACTGCAGTTTTTCCGGTAATTGCGCTCTACCACGTCCACTGCTTTCATAGCCTGCTCGTAACGATTGGTGCATGATCAGGTTGCTTTTGCTGCCTTTTGACAGTTTGACAAAATGTGGATTAAAGAAAATTTGGTGAATAAATTCAATAATAATCCCCCGAATGTGAAACATGGAGAGCTAGCAAAAATGTTTAGTACCCACCACCCTTTGAATGACTGGGCAAAACATTTAAGAGTCATTTGGGATTAAAATTGCTGCTAATTACGAAGTTTTGCAAATATCTTATACTATACACTATGCATACTACCCACAAGTAGGATAACTATTCCGTTGGTAAAATTATAAATTCGTGTTAATTGTAACAATGATGACGTCACGTAGCGGAGAGCGAGAGAGCACGCGCACACTGCTATGTTGTTGCTCCAACTAGTCAAGTTACTGCGTATCTATCTAATTCTGAATGGTTACCGGTTACCGATCGATAAAAGAACGGAAACTTTGCTCAACAACTGTGACAGACAACAGACTGTAACCGAAGCCAGAAGAAAAGCAACATTGTTCACAGTAGGAATTAAGTCTCAACTCTACGATCCCTTCGGAAGCTTATTGAGGATACTTGCACAATGGGAATGCTAATTTGTCTGATAGTTTTAGATGAGTGGTCGTTTCTCTTTAAAAGTGAATGTCTGTAGAACAAAAAATATAAAGTCTCGAGGAAGGCAGACGCAAAGAAAATCTGTGCCTTGGATAACACTACAGGAGGATACTTAGAGTGCCATGGACGCAACATGGTACAAAATCCAGAAAGAGCTGGATGTAGAAGAGAACTGGCATGCCGAAAAATAGAGAGAAGAGGACGATCAAGGATCAGATGGGAAAGGAAAATTGCTGAGGTCTTTGGGTCTATGCACAACGCAAACAGAATGTCAGACGACAGAGAAAGATCCCGACATGTCATCAGAGAGGCTACGTCACTGAATAGAGCGCCTGACTGCCTGCCTGCCTGAAACAGCAGACATGCATTGTAGCATCCTCGCATCTCTAGTCTGTTGGACGCATCATTGGACTTACCGGTCTTGGTTTCTCTATAAAACTATGGACCGGCGCTGTACTGTCTTCCGGATAAAAATAAATTATACCTAAGAGGCGGAATAAGAGCATAATTAACTTATACAGAGAACTGAGAGAAGGCTAAACTATTTTTCGAAGTTATTACAATCGATATGGGAGGCATACACAACACAAACAACTACCCGTACGCCGGTAAGAAAACTGACGAACGACTGCTAATAGGTGGATTGACAATGCTCAGCTAAGCCTAACTCTTGAGCAAGCAGAGTTCATCTCCTAACAATATTAGAGGAGGAGGAGGAGAGAGCGGGGAGTGACGTCAGGGAAAGGTCACCTGCGGCCATTAGAAAATCAATAAAAGCTACAAACTGCAGCGGGGATTGCATAATGAGAGAGACTACTACAGTGGCAATCCCTTACTTGCTCTCTGAACGGCTGAGTACAGTCCAATACTGCACAGAGACGTAACAAAGTTTGCGCCAGCGATGAGATAATAAGCAGACGAAAAAATAGTATTCTCCTCTCCCACCCACCTCACTGAGAGAGTGTAATGTACAGTAGGTGTTATTGCTACTCCGGAGTGTGAGTGATCTCAAACATTTCTCGTTCTCGTCATAGGATGAGATCAGTGAACAGAATAATATGAATACTAACCTGTCAAGAACTGAAGGGATGAGTACAAATGCGGGTGATTGTCGATAGAAATGCGGGGTGAAAAGAATTTCCCTAAAGTATTTATACTATATTTCTAAAACTTCAAAACGATGTGGATTAGATCTATTTCTAGAGCTGCAGCATAATATTTTTACGCAAATCTGGCTGCATTCCTAACGGAATAATAAGATGAACATAAAATTAGAAAATAAAGAAATGGTAGATGCCATGAGGAAATAAGAACAAGAGTTGCCATGGCTAAGCAAGCCTTCACTAAACGTAGAGAATTATTCACCAAAGGGTTAAACATAGAAACATGGATACTCCAAGAAAGTGATAAGAAAAAGATAGCAGCAATTGAAATGTGGATATGGAGACGAATACAGAGAATATCATGGCAGGATCGGAAAACCAACGAAGAAGTATTAGAAGGTATAAAAGAAAGACGTAATTTACTTCCGACTATATAAAAACGGAAGAAGAACTGGATAGGTCACATCCCAAGAAGAGATAACTTAATGAAAACAATCATCGAAGGACGATTTCGTGGAAAACGTGGACGAGGAAAGCCAAGAAAAGGTATCACTATGCTAACAGAATTGAATACAGATTCATATGAAAATCTAAAAGATAAAGCAGAAAATCGAACGGAGCGCAGAAAATGGATGCCATAAACGTGAACCTATACTTGACAAAAGCAGAACACTCGAGAGGTAGATTTAAATTTTACGCTATGCTAAGCAGACATCTTTAGAACGATTTTTTAATTAAGAATTTGGATTTACCCAATAATCAGACCTACCATAACAAATCCTGAGATCTCCCAGTTTCAAGTGCTTAAACCTGGACACCTTTTTAGCAAAAAGATTGGGGGGCAAGATTCGACAAGCGACAAGCCAAAAAAAGTGGGACAGTGAAACACTGTGGGGAAGGTCCTGGAAAATTCAACATAAGTGGAATACAGATGATTCGTTTGTCCGGAAGAACGGAGTAAATGATGGGCATAGTGTAGCAGGCACAGGAGAGAGTGGTACGAGCAAAGCAAAGAAATGGACGTTCCAAGGGGGACTGCTACATTGCACATATATGCTGCAGTTCTCGCCTCTATGCAGTTTCTACAATCGGACTACCACCACTGGGCAGGGACTGCAACTGGATGTTGCCATGGGCCAGAACACAGAGGAAAACAGCTAAAGTGCTTGACATCTTATGTTTCGCGGTCAAATAAGTAACAGTTAGACTGAAATCATTGACAATATAATTAGCCCGAAGGTAGGATATCAGATAAGTGTGTCCGGACGAATATCTAATTAACTGTAAATACCATACTGCATGTAAACGCAGAGTTTTAATCCATGCAATTCCCGGTTAGTTTAGGCTCTGGTGAATGTCAAGGTGCATAGTGAAGTCAGTAGGCCCAGTATTCTTCTGCTTCGTTCAATCTTCCATTCGGTCTTTTGTCCACTAAGTCTCATCCTTGCCTTTGCCACGTCGATCATACACTCAATCTCATTCTTATCCATTTTTGCCTGCATCAATTACGATTCTCTACTCGCTCGCGTATTCATTTCCGCTGAAACCACAGCAGTGGCTAGGAATCCACACAACGCCTATGAGCTTATCATTCTTCTTCTTCTTCGTCTTCCGGCTATGGTTGATAGGCCATATCGGAGCGTTTGTGGCGCCCAGTCCGTCTGAAGTAGCGAACCACGGCGTCGGGATCAGTGCGGAGAAAGCGGAGGTCTGGGTCGGGGCCTAGCTCTTCTAGTCTGGGGA
>JAUYWV010136258.1:0-10834 GCA_032274565.1 Nematoplana nigrocapitula
CTAGAGTAGATAGCGTATGCGGCATTACTAAATAATAAGCATGCACATACTAAATTTTAAATCTGGACTAGCGCGCGTAAATAGCACTATTTGATATCATCCAAAAGTTAGGAACATGCCCCGATTTGACGGAAACTCCAGAAACGACATTATTTATAGCTATATCTGGCTAGAAATACACTTTATAGAATGAAAAACAGCGACATAGATACACCAGTTGACTTTCTGCACAAAAACGCATAATTAGGAACTATAAATTGTGCACTAGCAAAAACAGTATTGAACATTTTCCCACCATATTACATGTAAAGAAAGAGAAAAGAATTGTCTAAAGGATTGGAGTTGCGGAATTATATATCATTCACTGAATCTTATTGCAAAATGATTTAGTTTCAGTAGTTCTACTTTGCCCATGACATTTTCCATACATTTGTCTTGGTAAATTTAACATTTGCGCGCGCGCAGTCATTCTTCAATATATTCACATAATTTTATATGTACTAAAAGAGGAAAACATTACCTGAAAGATAGCAGTTGCAGAATTTTATCATCGGTCAATGAATTTAAATAAGAGGCTTCTCAATTTTACTGATTTTCCCATTACTTTACATTACGCGGGTAATTAATCTCAAATATCTGCTAAAATACGTCGGATTTTGGAATTCAAAGTAACCATTTATTCAAATCGTCAGTGTCTGCGTGTTTGTGCAAATTTTCAGCAACCTCGACCCAGTAGTTTCAGAGGAGTATCGAAACGAACAGACATATATAGCTACCAAACAATCAGACACGACATGAATTCAAACATCCCTGTCTTTCAAATTATGCTGATTTGCAAAGAAGTCACATATCATCATTTATCAGACTGGGATCAAAAATTGGTAGGTGAAGAGCTTACAATTTGAAAATTCTTCATTTGTAATTGCGACATTATATTGTTAATATAATTAAACGAGTAGTTTTCTTATAGTTATTATGTTTACGTAAAAATGACGAACAAATGCTTTCAATTAATTATTATCTATACTAAGAGACATCTTAGTCGATCGCTCAGCGAGGGAACATATTCCATATAAAATATCGCTGGAAATTGCTGTAGAAATTTGAAACCAAATCAATTTAAAAAATTTGGTTTATAATTACAAACCGACCTACCTTTCAACTTACAGTATAACCATTAAAAAAATTAACGAAGATAGAAATTAGAAAAAAAATACTCTCTTCACGTTCAGTAAATCGGATTATTTTAATTACTTCATTATTTGATAAAACAATAGTAAACTGATTTTGCTTATTTTTCGGATTTTTTTCTCTCGTGAAACATACGACAAAGTAAAATCCTTTTGCAGAAAATATACAAACGACCTATATACTACTATAGTTGAAAACTGGATAACTTAAAAAACATTTAATTGATTTCGGTGTCCGTTATTTGCGTTCAGCAGACAGAGAAATCACATTTATTTACTTGAATTAATCTTTATGATCTATGTATATAAACTGTTGGATAAAAAAATATTCTCTTATTTGACAGACAAGAATCATGAATGAATTTGGTAAGGGAAAATTCTATTGCTATTATTGTAATCATTAGGACGACTAACATTTTAACAAAATAAGAATAACCAAAACGCTTATAATAGGAAATGTTTGGTTGACAACAGAATATATATACATGGATATCAACAAACATAATTTTCATTAAAAAACTTACTTATTTAGAGCGTAAGAGCTAAAATTTGCCTGCCCTGCTGTAGTTGTAAGACAGTATGAAATATTTAATTGCTTTGTTACACTGAAATTATTTTTCTCTTTGAAAGAAATATTTCTTTGCACAAAAATGCATCGCTCAACAGGCACTGGAGAGTTGGAAGTGGGTCGTATAGGTCAGACGGGTCGGGGTCACGTGAGTTTGTGTGATTCTTGGATCATTGTTTTAGAGAATGCCTGTGGGTCATTGGGGGTTATAGGTTAGCCGGCTTGTGAGTCACGTGGGTAGTAGGTCAAATATTTGTCCAACTACCAACTCTGTGATTGCAGTATAGCTAGAGAACAGAAAACGTCCTTCCGAAATGAGAAAGTTTGTTTCATTTGACCAAATGCATTTTAGTTATTCTGACTTCGGATTGCTATTGCTGTAATTAGCGCCTCGAACTCTCGGAGCAAAGAGAGAGAGAAAAGAAAAATAGACTGGAGATATAAAGAGAGAGAAAAATAGAAGAGAGAAAAGAAGAGGAGAAAGAGTGAAAAAAGAGGGAGAGAGTGAGGGGAGAAAGCAAAGAAGAGACTAAAATAGACAAAGGAGAAAAAGGAGAGAACAGGAAAAAGCGAAGAATGAAAGCTAGACACCGTAGGTCAGAGGGAATGCAGGACTTTGCTTGCCAGAGAAGGACACTCTGTTACCCTAGAGATCATTCTATTTGTCGTGCAATTGCTTAAAGAAGTAGAAACACTTATAGTCGAATACGAGAATCGTTGTGTGGTTAGTAGTAAGGATTTACTTAATCCTACTCCACCCGGGTGCCCCACCCTTTGACCCGGAGAAGCGCTATGAGTCACCACCCCCTCCCCCTTCCCGAGGAAACGCTTTCGTCAGCGTGTTGCGATGCGTCACCTCTCGTAGCCACAATTTAAAAGTATTCATTATTAATTAATAAAAAGACCGCATGTACAGTATACTCCTAACAATAGGAAGTACTGACTATCCTCGCGGCAACTTGAGAACAATAGCCTAGTGTTGTACGTGTACGCGACAAATTTGAGACAAAAAATCTTCAGAATTTTGATCGCGATTGGTGACGCATCGCAACACGTGGAGGGGGCTGGTGACTCATTGAGCTTCTCAAGGTCTTAGGGGGTGCAGGCGAGTGGAGTAGGGTCAAGCAAACTCTTACTACTCATGTTTTTAAACTGCAACTTTTACAGTACCTACTGATCCCCGATTTAAGCCGCTCACTAACTCACCGATGTTCCTCTTGTTGAAAAAGAGGGAGAATTTGTGCAGACCGATGGTCCGGGTGGTGCGCAGGAAGGCCAGACTGTGCAGGGTATCGTCGTAGTACCGATCGAGCACTTGGGCCAGTTTGGCCGCCTCCACGCCGGGCGGACGGGTGGCGTTCCAGGCGATCTCGTTGCGGAAATGAAGCAGATTGTCAGTCGTATTCACCAGACACTGTGGCAGGGCGGCCGACGAGGCACATAGAACAGAATTACAGTGACCAGTTTGGCGGAACGAGGATTCTTGCCTGCCTGTCTGTCTACAGTGTGTGTTCGCAATCTCCTCCTAGACCATCAATCGGAGAGTGCCCAACATTTTGGGTACCCACCCTTTGAATAGCGGATCAGGTCATGCATTATGTGGTTTTTAATTTACGTCCGCATGGGTGCAGCAGGTTTCGTTTTATTGGTCCTTTTTATGCGGCTACTAAAACTACTCGTCCCTTTTATACCTGTTCTTGATGGACAATCTTCATAAAATTTCGTGGAGATAAGAACACCTTACGTCGTAGCGAAATCAGCACCGACCACAGTCATATTGCATTTCCCATTATTGATTTATTGATCGATTTGCTGTGACAGATGATGCACAAAATCTCCCAAATTTGCATTACTGATTCGAACAAAATGTGCCACACTTGCCAAGAACTTAATCGTAAAAAATATTGCAGAATTCCAGAACTTAATCGATAATTAATAACAAGAAAAACTAAATCATTTGAAAATTATTGATTAATCTGTAATAACTAATGAATCTACACAAGCAGACTTAGAAATTCAATTACATTGAATTAATAAAGTTGACATAAGTGATTGTAATTCGCGACAGAATGACAAAGCAAATGAAATCAACTACTGACTCGTCCCAGTCACGGGCTGCCAAGAGAATGAGAGTGCATCGAAATGTGTGACATCTCACGAACGCGACTGCGAAACCCTCGCACAGCGCGCTGCCCGTCATCAAACAAACGCTGTGGAAGCCACAGGTTCTGTTTTATGGTAATGTAGTCTTTAGTTACATTCCGATATAGCGAACGACGCGTTTAATATTCAAATTCTCGAGATATAAACCCCCTCCAATTGGAAAGCTGATTTGTTTGGAATTAGGCGGGCTATTTTATTATTCACTTTTATTCGCTTTTTATCTTTTCGGAGCAGAAAATCAGTCAGTCAGTGCAGGGAAATGTATCGATCGTTCAAATTCCATTTGGTGACACATTGACATCTGACGAAGCTTCTGACGAGCCTATACACTCCTCCTGTTCGCCATTTGTTAGAGAGATACTCCTCCCTCCTTGACTACTGATCTGTGTCATTTGAGTATAACAATTACCCAGTCCGACTATATGTATAGAGAGAAAGAGAGAGAGAAGGGGGAGCCAAAATGGGGCGCTCACAGATGGAGCAGAGAGCTGTAGCCAGCGACGCCGGAAAGTATAGGGCAAAAAGAAAGCGCAAGGAAGTACGACTTTTTGGATGTCTAGAATCTAGGAAGTGAAAGCAGCAAGTAGGTAGATTGTGTAGAAGCAAATGTGGAAGTAGCGAGACATTTCTGATTCCTCTCTCCGCTGCCAAACTTGCATTGCAGTAAAACAGATTTACATTCTCCTCTTTGGCACGACGCGAGTCTCCAAGAACCTGTCTCTCTCTCTCTCTCCGCCCCTTCCTTTCTCGTTGGATGAGACGAAGGGAACGTCCGCCGGATCGACTCACTTTCAGCGCAGGCTGTGAGAGCGAGTGAGAAACGTGAAAGGTTAAAAGTTGGGAAACACCTCAACTGCCTGGATTAAAGGCAGCTGCTGATGCTTTCTGCTTTGTCACTCCGTCCGGGGCGATGCACTGGCTGACCGAGCAGTCATCGATTTGTCCAGAGTGGAATGGGGCGGAGGCGAATCCCGTGGGGCGGAGATATTTGAGCTGCTGAGTAAGATCGCGATCGGGGGGGGGGGATAATGAGGGCCAAAATGACACTCTCAAATTAATTCCCACTAAACTGTAAATCTGCAAATGACGGATTTTTTTCGACAGATGCAGACGCATCTAAGGAGGAGCCATTTTTTTCTTCGACATAAATATGAGTTCTGTACAAGCAGAGATTAAGGAACTAAGCAGTGAAAACTTCGGGACATCGATGAAATTTCAACAGAACTATAGCTAAAGAGGAAGAAGCTGTTAGCGAGCAAGCTCGGGACAATGGACAAAACACTGGACAAGATCTACATACTTCTCAGCTTCTTTTTAAAACATTTCCACTTTCCAAGTACTTTATCCGGCACTCTGCGGAGGTTCGACATCTTGCTGATGTTGTGTTATCTCCTGAACGTAATTCGGTCCTCGGGCATTGCAGCAGCATGATATCTGCAGAGTTCTCCTTCTCCTGTCGTCATTTTCCAGTTCGATTCTCATGCGATAGCTGCCAAACTCGATCGAATTCTCGATTCTAAATCTTCTACATCACATAGCGTCTGTCTTACTCCATCATCTCTTTTCTCTTTCAAATTTCACTCCTTCTTCCCTTAGATTCTTGCTTCCAATCTACGTTCCCCTGTCTCTTTATCTTGATTCTATAGTTTTGACTACATCGTACATACTGTACATTCCTCCTCAACCAGGTCCCATATGCGCTACTTCGTTGGCCTATCTATATCAGCTTCCTTGTTTCAATAGCACATATATAGGAACGAATTCCACAATTATTCCTGCAAAATTCAGTTGACAATCGGACCAATCCTATGCGACTTGAGGCAATTCGCAGTGGTTAGCAAATAAAATAAAATCTCTGGGAGACAGTGACCAGGGAACGAAATTTGAGTAGGCGGCCGGGGTCAGGGCAATACACAAATGACATATTTGAAATTTATAGAATTTAAAGTATTTATAATTCAACCAGGAAATGTGATGATGACAGTCGTCCGAACTCGGACAAGCACAGCAGATAAAACAATGGTTGGTACTAAATAAAAAATCAATTTACAAGCGTTTTGCCGAAAGCACTTTTCGTCGTTCTTCAATGTTTTGTGCTTCTGCCCCATTGTGCCCATAGACAAGTCTTCAAACGGCGAAGAGTGCTGACCTTCCGGCACTATAGCCACACTCACGCGGAAGGTCAACAACAGTTTGATCATCTTGATGTCCTCGGAGGAAAAGCCAGACTCTGCAGCAGATTGGACAAAATCACGAAATTTAGATACTATACCATAATTATTTCCTTGCTTCGCCAGACTTGGCAGCATGTTAAGTTCTCGGAGGAGTGCTGCAGAGTCAATATCACCGAAACTCTTCTCTGATCTCTTCGCTGATCTCCACTTTAGACAATGGGCCACTGCACGCTCTGGAGAAGGAGAAGACTGATTCAACTTCAGAGAATGGCTCTCAGAGCCAAATATAATTACGCAAGATACAATAGGAATTACGTGGTGTAGTTACTTCTATTCAAATAATGAGAAGCACAAATAGTATTCAAATGGGGATTAGTTCAGGGGGCGGCAAATACATCAGTGGCCCCAGAATGTATTTTGTGGGGGGACAGCCCCCCCCCCACACACACTTTCGCGGTCCCTGTTGGGAGATGCAATTCCACCACCACCACCCCCTCTGTATAGGAGCGATGAAAAAACGGTCCAGTAACTATGCCAGGCTTTAGTTCTAGCGCGTGAATTATGCAGGCTGTTATAGGGTGGATAATAAATTTTGATCGAAGACGCGTGGGGAGATTCACCATCTGTCTGCGGGCTTTAGATATAAAGTAGAAAGCAATGTTGAGAATTTGAGTCGTTTGATAGTGGGAAATAAAATTTAATTTTCTCACCTCGAGGAAATAACGAATTTCGGTCGCATTTCCTTTCACATCCTGAGGGGCGTAGGGTGGTGCTCCCCCTCGATTCCTGGCATCGAATGGGCACGGAAGTTCCACCTTTTTCTGCGTTGGGAGAGAGAGGGAGGGGAAGGGGGGGAAACGGAAGACGGAAAGCGTGAAACAATTGCTAAGACGACGTCAGTTTAATTGCTGTCCCTCGCATTTTCCCCCATATACTATATAGAATCTATAGCGTGTGGGGGAGTCGGGAGGGGTTTCTCCGAAGGACGACTTCTCTCCACCCCCACCCCCCAATACATTACTTCTCTCTGACGATGGGAGAATGCAGCTCTTGAAGTCTGCATGCCCTTGATTAAAAGTGGCGTAGATCCAAAGAGGTTGGAATGAATACATATACTGTACTATATATACTGTAGAGTAGGCACGGCCATATAAAGAGATAGGCAGGATTTCCGTGGTAATTTGATTGATGGTCCTTTCAGCCAATCAGATGTGACGATTTTCAGTTTTAAAAATAGCAGTGGAATTTGATAGGCGGAGGAAATGTTTTTTAAATAAAACAACAGTAGTTGCTGTTTTCTAACATCTTTGTTAAAAGAATAAAAATTGCAGGAATTTTATCATTGTTAGTAGGTATCTTTTTTTTATAGATTTTAATATTAATAAATTAAATTTGACGAATAATAAATAATAATTCACACAAACATATATAAATAAATGAGAAATCTTTCAATCACAGAAGATGTTCAGGTTGTCTGTCTTATTCGAAGATATAAAATATTTTGTACAATAAAAGGTGGATAACTACAGAGTAATAGTAAATGGAGAATAACATAAAAGATGCCTGTTCTGCACAATCGCCGTATAGCATCCTATACTGACTTATTCCTACATGTTTAATATTAAATTCGTGTCATTGGGGGTGTTAATTTTCTAATACAACGATGCTAAAATACATTCTCGTTGCATTTTCAGCACCTATTCGGCATTTTGCAAAGTTAACCGAAAATCAATATTATCACATTGCGATTTTTGCCTATACCGAAATTACATATTTTGGCTAGCGTGTCTCCTCTAGTTGACGTATTCAAACCCCTTTGCCTGCGTCACACGCTTCTCACAATGCCCAGTTCAAAGATCTATTGATCATTCTATAATTGTGTTATTTGCTTGCGATTTCCAATCCTCAATCTTGATCTCTGTCATGTTGTCTGTCCTCTTTTTGTATGCTGTAGATGATCCTGGAAGGGAGAATTTCTGTACATTCCCAATTTTCGATCTTTTTCCCTTTTGATCTTTTCCTGTCCAAGCACACACTGCCATGGAGCTGCTCGTTTTCGAGTTGTTGTTAATCGGAAGACCTCCCATCTCATATACTCACTCTCCCGAGCAGTTCTCCCATATTGCATCATCTCTCTGCGGCGATCAATTCGTGCCTTCCAACCTGTCATGCTTCTACACTGGGAGTACAGTACAACCGAATGTCGAATCAAGTGTGTGCGACTACTCAGGACTACATATGACATTGCCAAAAGCGGCATTGGAATTGTTTTTGCTCGTTCGCCAATTACCTTACTTCACGCCTGTTTAATAGAAAAATCCCATGTCAAATAGCAAATTTTGACAAGGCCAAATAGGATGGTAAATGGCATGGCGGGTGTGACAGACAGCAGCAGAAAAATACCGAAAAAAATAGCAAATTATCATCTATAGGGTTCCATGCATTCAAATTAGTAATGTGCAAATTATAAAAAACGAAGAGTATGAAGCTATTAATTCTTCTTCTGTGTGTGTGTGTGTGTGTCCATGGACCGGACCGTTTCCAGATATAGCGAACAAAATGCCGGATCAGCCCTGTCCTTGAAAAGTGTATTCAGCTAGAGCAAAAATAAAATCGCTTTGTTTGTTGAACGCGGATGATGATTGTCAAATAAAATGGTGTCCCCCTTTGAAAACTCTATCTGGGGTTTTGTGTGCAGATGCAGTTTCCGCACATATAGCCTAGTCCGACCCTACCTTGAGATCGATCAGAAGTCCCAGTGTCTCCACCACGATGCCCACATCCACAGGATTAGTGTAGGTCGTGTGAGAGGTCAGATTGACGAGCATGGTGAAGATCCGGGTCAAATCTTTCAGTCGGATGCTGCAATTGGAGGTGCGTAGCAGCAGTTGTTTGCGCTGCATTGAAATGGAAGAAATACGAGCTAAGTACATCAGAGAGGGATTTGGACAATTCTATAAACATGGAACAATACTGCAATTTAGTTTGCATTTAGTGTCATATGCGATAAGTAAGAAAATACCCACAGTACATAAAACGAGGCTGGTTAAAAGCAGCTTGGTCTGGTGATGTGACTGTGGATTAGTTGGAGGGGCCCATGCAACCGCCTTCTCGTGGCAAAAGGTGCTGTGTTCTCTGAGACCCCCTACGCTTTCTCACTCCCACCTTTCTCTTCTCTCTTCCACACCTTCTTTTTTCTCCTTCTGAAGGTCAGGGCGAAGATGCGTCTCCCCGGCCATCGACTGGGTGTTCTGTGAAAGTTGTGTCTTTTGGTTAAATTGCGACAACCCTTCTGAGGCTTATAATGCTGTAGAAAGTTTGGGTACCGCTTGGGTGAGGGCTGGTGTTCACCTCTGCTGCTGGTTAATCACGCAGTCTCATCTGGGTGATATCAAACGGTTTAACATCCCTTTTAAGACACTTTGTATGCCCAAGTTAGATGTATCTACCGGTACGGCCTCTCAGAGGAATCTGTGGCGGTGGACTCGTATTTGAGGGGGCTGCGGCTTCCCTGACGAGATCCGCTGTACAATATTAACAAGCAGCTGTTGGGAAGAACTGAGGCAGAAACTGCCTACGGAAGCTGGTTCCGGAAGGTCGGATGGAGGATAAACGACCAACAGGACGTAGAAGAAGGCAGCTGGTGAACGAGATAAAAGAAGGTTGCGCTCTTATCAAAAAGTAAACAAAGGGGCTTTGAGACAGGAAGGGCTTGGTGTGCCAACACCCCACTAGACAGTGCACCTACGATTATGATGGCATTTGGAAGACTGACCTCTGAGATCAAGTACTGATGCGAGTCTGAAATGCAGTTGTCCACCTGTGGCTCGTCCCACTCTCCCTCGTGCTCGTCAGTTTCCAGGCAATATCGTTCCGCGTATCCTGAAAGTGCAGATCAAGTAGAAGTGGTACCGCAGATCAAGAGGAATCATAGCAATATACACTGCAGGTCAATTGCAAATTTTCCTACGAGTGTCCAGGGAACCGTTTGTCTTTCGGCCTCCTAAGACTGTAAATCACTCGTGGCAAAAAGCTATCATTTGCCATTATTTCCTATTTTTAAATGAAATAGTATTCTTATTATGACAAAAAGTCGAGCCTTTCTGCCCCGATATCGCAATACTCTCCACCTTAAACAGAAGTAAATCTCCAAGCACTAAGCGAAATTTAAGAGAATTAACATAGTGCTGCAAACTTACAGTGAACTGCTGCCTATACCAACAGCAACGACCAGAAAATCAATAAAATCCAAGTATCGATCGACAATCAAGAGGACCATTTCACCACAGGAGTCTACCGCAAGTCCACATATTCATTCTGATGTGTTACTGAATCATAACAGACACGTTAAACTCACCTACAAAAACCCCTACCGCGCTTTAACTATTTCCTCTGAGGGAAATTGAGAAGTTGAGATGAAGACTATCAAGTCTCTTTTACTGCAAAACAACTACCCGCTCATTTTTATTCGCCGATCGATATAGTGACGACACGAGAAGGAAATTTTCATCTGCACAATTTAAAGGCCCCCTGAAAAGAGGAAAGGTTTCCTTGAGCTTCCCTTTATTAGTGACACTATCATTAATTGGTTTTCTTCTCGAAACCTCACTCCAGTTCCACCCCTGGCAGTAAGAATAACATCATAAATGTAGTTGTGCTACTACATGTATCGGTCGCAATACGAGATCGCTGTCTGAACGCACAATGGAGCACATTCCAACCGGTATCCTACAAAGAAA
>JAUYWV010136269.1:0-10833 GCA_032274565.1 Nematoplana nigrocapitula
GGGGGTGTGCTCGGGAGGTACCAAAGTTTGGCCATCGGCTTTTACTGTGAACAACTGGGGGTGTGCTCGGGAGGTACAAATGTTTGGCCATCGGCATATACTGTGGACAACTTTTTCCATGCCTTGCGGCGGGGGGTGTGTGTGCTCGGGAGGTACAAATCTTTACTACTAACATCACCAGGCGTAACACTGAATTTATTAATGGGTGTTCGGCTATTTTCAAATATTTCACTACACATTTTCCAGTTTTATGTTTACTGTATGTTTATAAGCACTTTAACTTCATACTTCATAGACTGGATAACTTTTATTATTAGTTACCTGTCAAAAAATCTAACTAATGAATAATGATTTTGTTCTTATGACACACATTGTCACACGTCCTTTAATTGGGAATAATACTAAAACTAAGGGTTTGTGATTCTTTTGATTAAATTCCTTCTCGAATAAGTGGTTAATAATATTAAAGTAGTGCTGGTTGTTGTAATTTTAATAATTTTGAACTTTCTACTATTATATATTTTTGTTAAAAGCAGAGGCATATATATATATAAAATATACATGATACGTGCTTACAAATTCTCTCTGTAAAACAATCTTTCAGTAAGTGCGCAAAGTTTGAAAAACAGGGGACTTTTCACTTTATCATTGTTATGAATTTGCATGTACGTCTGGATCTCAGAGTACTGCTTCCTAGTGAGACTTTGCAGAAGCATCTCATTGAGTGCTGAATACAAATCCTAAAAGGAAAACATAAAACGAGATGTAAGCAGGCTCCTTAAATTGACTAAATCCACTCAACAGAGGAATCTATATGTAAACCCTTGGCATAGAAAAATGTTAAATAACAAAGAGAAGGAAGAGATAAGTCAGCGAGAAAAGGGTGAGAAAGAAATGAGAAGAGTGAGAGAGGAAATAAAGAGTGAGAGAGAAGAGGGGAAGAGAAGATAGAAACAGAGTGAAGGAAGAGTGAAGAGGGTGAGAAAAAAATGAAAAAGAGAGATTGGGGGAAATGGATGAGAGTGAAGATAGAGATAGATAGATAGATAGAGATAGATAGATAGATAGATAGATAGAGAGAGAGAGAGAGAGTGAGAGAGAGAGAGAGAGAGAGAGAGAAGAGAGAAAGAGAAGAGAGAAACACACCCCCACTAAGAAAAGGCACTTCGCAGTTGATCCATGATAAGTTAATCACTTGGAGTTGGCATTCGATGCCCTACGAGGTAAGCCAAATGACTTTGGAGATACTGTCCGGGCCTGGGGCCGAGCGTTGGGGCAGACGGTGGAAGGCTCTCTTGAGATCACTCGATAGAAGGGGGAACACGGTTCAGAACGGAGGCTGCCGCATCATGCGTCGTGCTTCGCAAACAACAGGCTTGTCCTCGGCTTTGTTCTTCGGCATCGGCTCACCTTAGCATATTCGCGACAGAAAAGTCGGACCTTTGACTATACGGACGAGGCCATCCGACCACCATCCGAGATGAAGCTGGCCGATGGTTTCGCAGAGGGAGAGCATCCGTAGAGGGCCCTGATGTTGCTCCAAAGCTGGATTGATGTCATCTTTTGACGAGGATCCTAGATGAGGTCTCTCAATTGTCCTGCGAGCTGAGCCTGAGGCTTGTTTGCAGAAGAGGTGGTCACTAAAATGAAACATCAATATCGTCCAACTGCGCTGGAGGCTCAGTCATGGACTGGAATTATGTTCTTGTCTTGTTTCTTTTCTAAGCCATCCTCAAAAGTCAAAAGTACGCTGGAATCCTCAAGGCAGACCTTCTGTCCCATTTTATTTACCAAAATCTATTTCCCAACAAGACAATTTAAAGCAATAGCGCAGCTCCAACGTGGTCATAGGTCCCGACGTCAATTTGATCGAAAACAGTAGTAAAACGTAGAAGTAAACATTTATTTACATTCCAGGCGCATACACAAGTTGATCTACAAAGCAACAGACTTACCTCACCTTTGATATATTCCTCACCTTCTTTGGTCTTAAAATTGTATCGACAGTATATTTGAGCATAGTACGATTTTCTCAGAGGTGATAATTTACAATACTTATAGAGATAGTCAGTTGTGTTTATGCCTGAAAACAGAATGAAATAGACTTTGAACCTGTGTAACTATAGCTCCCCCTGGAGAAATTGTTTGACAACGAGTACAATTAGACTAAAACCTAATGATTTGAAAACCATTTGTTTGAGTAACTTTAATCCATGGCGGCCACGTGAAAACAAAAAATGGCGGCCAAAATTTCGGTTGAACTCAAATATCTCTATTACTATCAATAGGTTCTATAGCAATATGATTTAATAAAATATGTACAACTCCATTTTACATGTTTGCTGTAAATTTTAGTTTGATTGGGCAGATACTGGACCATATAGAGCCAAAAACCGGTTCAAATGGCTATATAAAAAATGATCATTGTACAGATATTAGGGTAAAACTTTAAATTTTTAGCAGTTTGGTAATTTTGGAGAATACTTTTGGGAACTATGCTCGATGAAATTGGCAAACACGTGGATTACAACTATTTAGAGTGTAATCTATTGGGAAATCATTGGGAAACAAATTCCCCAGGGGGGAGAGTTTCATGTACAGATACATGAAGTAAATAGTTTAGCGAAATCAATGAAGCGTCTACACTACGCTTGTTTAACAGTGACATCCGATTTTCATCGGTACATCTGCAATATATTATTATGCAAGCTCCGTGATTCCTGGGTTGGTCGGTGGAGTAACTTTTAAACGCGTCGTCTGATTGGTCAGTTTGCCATCGACTGCCCTCTCGCGCATGCAACGCTGAAGATTGTGAAGACAGAAAGTATTGTTGTGCAATGTGCTGTGCAGCATGTGTTCGGCGTACGTTCAACTAAAGCAGTGTCGATGTCATTAATATCGATCTAGCACTGAGAGCGTCGTCTGATTGGTCAGTTTGCCGACGACTGACCACTCGCGCATACAACGCTGAAGAGTGTGAATACAGAAAGTATTGTTGTTGGAGGGGTACATGAACGCAGATAAGCTGTTTGGCGACTGACTATTTCTACTTACTTCTTGATTATATAAATATCAGTTAGATTTCTAATTCCGATTTACAAATATTCACAAATGTCGGTTTTTCATAACAACACTTGCACGCGTAGCTGCAACGGGCCACTGCTTTTAATTGTTTGCTTTAATTATGTTCATAAAAAGTTTCAAATGTTTCAGCAGTACTACTTCTGTGCAACTATGAGTAGTGTGATATTATGTCAAAATAAAAAATGGAATCTTTACCAGAAATGACAGCTTCAAACGTAAACACCGAATAAAACGAAGGTGCTACTATCTGGAGGCACCATATGCTCGGCTTCTTAATCAATAGACTCTGACAATAAGACACATCGTACATTGTATCCAGCCATAAAAAGGGTGGTTACCAAATTTTCAGCTCTCCACGATTGATGGTCTACAAGGGCAATTGTCTTTCTTACTTTTACTAAATATCACATTTCCCGGGACAGTATCCTGGCTTTCCGGTACGTGTTATAACTATTTATAAGACAAAAACCCAAAGATTCGGTGCGTTGCGGGGCCTACTGTATAGAGAAGTACTAAAAAGCCCTCAGCCAACCTAGGACGCTTAGAGGCTTCATAGGGAAAGAGCTATGAAGAGTTGGAAAATGCCTCATGAGATTGCTTAGGGGCTTTGTAAGACCACATTAGCATAATCGACAGCGTTAGGATTGGTCCTGTAATAATCTCATTTCTACGTTCGTTTGGTGGTTGTCACAGGTCTCTGGTATCAGTGGAAGCAAATCAACATCTAGGTATGTCTTGCATGTTAGAAGGAGTGCTCCTTATTACACACGATAGATGGGGTCTGCGGTCGATAATTAAGTGTGTGAAAAGTGCGTTACAATAGTGCTATTCTAGACCCAACTCTGCACCTTTGGGTGTTCTCTATGTATTAATCAGCTTACTCTTCAAAATTTCCATATCCATTGGGAGCTCAAATCGCAAATAGGTCTCCGGGTGCGACTTTCTCTCTGATGTGTCGCCGTGTCCCAACATTGACGTTATCATCTGTTAACAGCATGGTCTCAATTATTAATCCACAGGAAGAAATAATATAACAGCGTTAAAATCGTTAGAATTTTTAATCAGAGGTTTGAATACACCAGTTAGAGTAGACACGCGCGCCAGAATATGTAATTTCGTTTTTTAGGGGGGGGGGGTGATTATGCTTGATAGGCAAAAATCGCAAAGTGCTGCTATTTATTTTGCGTTAACTTTTGTAAAATGCCGAAAGCTATTGCAAATGAAACGACAATCTGATTTATTTCTGTATTAGAAAATTAATTACTACTGACATGGATCTATTATCTATCAGACAAGGCGAGACATAATAACTTTGTGCGATAAGTTAGATAACTGCAGTAATAGTAACAGTGGAAAAACACATAGGTTGTGCTTGTTCTCGCTAGCACCGTATAACCTACAATTAAATACCCACTAAGTTATTACTATAGGTTTCGTTTATCGTGTTTTAATATTTTACCAAAGACGTTAGGAAACAACATCTGTTGTTGGATTTAAAGTACGTTTGGTTTTACCAATTTTATTAGCAAATAAATATTACGAAAATAGCATACTCGTATAGTAAAAGCATCCTACCAAATTCCACTGCTATTTTTAAAACTGAAAATTATCGCATCTGATTGGCTGAAAGGGCAATCAATCAAATTACACGGAAATCTTTTATCTTTATCTGGTCGGTCGTGTCTACTCTTGACTCTAGTATATTTATTCCAACCTCTTATTTGTACATCCTTGCTATCATCTTCTAGATGTTCTCCGGTTTTGCTATCTTCATTTCGAGGGAGTCTCCGATACTTTGTTTTCAACTTTGCATAAATTTGTTATTGTGGATTAAATTATTTTTTAAAACGGTGTCGTATTCTTCAACTTGTTTATTGTAGTTTGTACTTTGTATTAGATTACATTTGATAAACGACAAGATATATCCACCAGTAGACCGGTTTTGGGTTTCGAACCCGTACCCAGTACTGACGAGAGGCAATAACCCCGAAACCGATCTACTGGTGGATCTCTTGTCGAACATGCATTTCTCAAATTTATAATAAAGTCTTCATTGTATAATATCACGTAACGTATAAATATCCTATCGAAATTACATTTATTTAAAAGTCATTTAATTTCTCGGGTTTTTCTTCATCTTTTTACTTATTGCCGATTTATTTTTGTCTTTTGGTTTGACTTTCACATATTTTCCGAATTGTGAAAACCAGTGACGTAAAACATTAGTGCGTAGACTTTCTTCTTCGGTGGTTTTTTACGTGACACAGGAAAGATGTCGGCACAACGCAGTCAACTTGTGCATACAGTAGACAAATGTTCGTGGTGCACGAAATGTGTTGGCTGGCACAGATTGTAATTTTTAGTTGAGGGGAAGGGGTCGGTGAGTGAGACTGCTAACTCGTTGGGGTGTTTGCACTTTTAGAACGCACAGTGTAGTTTTTTATCCGAGACAGCCACCCGTCTTGTGGGATGTGTGCATATTTGATAGTGTGTAGCACCGAGCCGACATATTGCATTCAAAGGGAGGACCGACTAGACTAATTAAGTAGAAGTTATTATTGTATGTTGTCCCATGAGCATCTCCATTTGGCGGAGTGTTTATCATTGCTTTAGCGAAACTTTGTGTAATTTCCTAAGAAGATAAAGGAGAACCTAGCTGAATAAACATTTAATTACAAAATTTCTCGATCGGTTTTGGATACAATATCCATTCTCAAGGGTTCCACAACTTTTTGAAAAGACTTACAATCAAAGAATACCAAATTTGAATTAATAATACCTATACAATAAATATGAAACTAAATAAATAACGCAGTTAAGGCAGATAGTTCCACATTGTTCCGAGCCACGCACTTAATTCGATATTGCCATTGGGTTGTGATCCCAGTACAAGCACCACAGGTCAAAGGTGCGAATTGATTGCACTGGGAGTCTTCTTGTGTTCCCCTTATTCTGTCTGTCCATCCGGTGTCCTTTGGTGCGTCCCAACTGGTCTGCCTCTTGTTCTGGTGCTTGTTCTTGGCGTCCATTCGGTGGACCTTTTGGTCCATCGATTATCTGTGATTCTAGCGAGATGTCCGGCCCATCTGCATTTTGATAGGTTTATGTGAGTGACTATATCTGTGACATTGGTCGGTCACCTTTCTGATGGTTTTGTTCAGCCAGTTGTCCTGTCTTGTGATTCCAAGAATTATCTTTTCCATTGCACGTGGTGTTGTTCTCACTTTATTTGAAAAAAGGACTAAGATGAAGCGATTCTAAAAGCTCTCTTAAGAAGGCATTTGATTAACTCTGACTTCCATGTTTCAGGGATGGGATGGTCCCACCATCCGTTGCCAATACACAGACCAGACTAAAAGAAGACGTGAGCAAGTGGTGGAGGAACATCTATCTAAAAACGAATACAGTTATACCGGTAGATGTCAATTGTTTCCAGCTGTTTAGCAGACCTGTGTCAGAACTAGGGATTGCCCGTAGTGTTTACCGACACGATGGGCTACAGAAATGTGTAGGAATGAAATTTGTGCAGTCTACATTGCATAACTGGATAAGCGTGTTGTCCAAAAAATGCTACCAGAAACAGATGATAATAAAGAACTACGACGTTTCCAAAGATGCTACCTGAATGTTGGAGTTGAATAGGTAGGAGCTTTCCCGATTTCCATCAACTCGCCCTCGTCATGCTGGCTATCCTGTACATCCCGCTCTCCAGTACCCATATACTGAAACACACATCTTTTGCGTCTGGAAGAATAGGACAAACCAACGGATGTCACTGTGCACCGACACGCTTGAGGCATTCACGGTTTTGAAATCATCGCGTTGTGCGTGCAAAGCACTCTCTGGTTCAGTGTTGAATCATCTGAAATCTACACACTACAAAAACACTGGTTAACTTGTACGACGAGTGAACTATATATATACAATTTGTCTACTGTGATATGTGTAAACTTACATTTCCTAACTAAAATTTTTTTATTTACATACAAGCTAAATTACCAACAATGATTGTTTTCATATTATATATAGTTGTAGAACCGAATTTAAGATGAAATGTAGTAGAATCCATCAAAATAATAGAATACAACTCCAGTCTTAATAAAAAAATGTGTGGAAAAGGATATGCTTATTTTATGAAAATATTCAATTGTATATTCAAATGTATATGTAGCCCAGAGTCTTCTGGCCATTCGTATTAGATTAATCGCACTGTAGTATTCTGGCTGCCAGTCAGGACAAAATTGAAAGCGTTTCTCTCCCGTTGCCTGATTTGTCCAGGCAGTCCGAAGGAGGAGGATATTGGGGACACGATTGCCGAGCGATGGTTGCCATGGAAACGCGACAACCTGCTGCCCCACTGTCTCGCCTCGCCCGAACTGGCCCACGAGCCGGTGATCCCGGGCCTTGTACACCATCATGGCCTGCTCGACCACCTGCTGCCCCACTGTCTCGCCTCGCCCCAACTGGCCCATGAGCCGGTGATTCCGGGCCTCGTATCCCAACACGGTCTGCTCGACCACCTGCCCGGTACCATTGAAACGCCGCCGGCGGTCAGTGATTCGGCCAAGGGCAGCTCGGTGGTGTCGTCGGCGTGCTGCGAGAGCTTCCACTACTACTGCACCGTGGGTGGTGGCGGTGGGAGTGATGGCGGGCGGGTGGAGTTCCACGGTCCGCACACAGCCACCTGCGAGGCCTCGGCGGCGACGTCTCTGTGGAGTCGGGCCAACAGTCACGATCTGCCGCCGGTCCGCGAGGAGGAAGACTCTCCTCGGATCGGCGATGAACAGGTTCACCACCAAATCCTCCAGCTCCCTGCATATACCAGTTACGTGCCCCCGCTGCCCTGGCGTCAGACTCTGCCATCCTCCTGTGCCGCTTTCGTTCAACAGCCTCTCTGCGATACCGTCCCCACCGCTGTAAGTCTCCTGTCTGCTTGATTTTCTATCATGTTTAATCCCAATTTCAGTGATTCAAATGCTGTAGCACTAATCAATATAATCCAAAAATATATAATTTTAGCAAACAAGCAGACAGGCATTCCCCCTGCAACTGCCTTCTCTTCGCGGGTTAACCTGCTGCGGCAGGAAAATGCTGCATTCTCTGGGACCTCCTATGGTTTCCCGCTTTCAGACGGAGTTGACGAAGCTACGGCGAAATCGATTGACCACTATATTTTTCAATTTTTCCCTATTCCTTTTCTCTCCTCCCTCATTTTCCACACACTCTTTCTCCGGAAAAGCGCATCGAATTACAATGTTCAGCAAATAAGTATTCAGCATATGCAACGACTCGATGTCTAAAGTCCCTCTGTCTCCCTTGAAATTCTTGGTCGTTGGGATTAAATTCACTAGCACCTGAAATGAATAAATAGATTCCGGAGAGCCTTTAATTAATCCACGAGAATAGAATACATAATTGATTTCACCGTATTTCTCTCCCTTCCTGCCCGTTGTACACTTGGGGGAGTGCCTTCCCAGGCCTATATATCGATCTGGACCTGTTGTTTGCGTGTTTGACCAGGTGATGCTGGTGGAGAAGGAGAAGAAGGAAGACGAGGGGAGATCCGTATGCTCCTCGATGCGGCCCTGGCTCCTCGACGGCCCCATCTCCCCCATCCGATCGCCGATGTGCACCGCGGACGGCGCCTGCGCCTCCTTTCACAAATCCGAGTGCGGCACCTTGCACCGGACAGAGCGGAGAAGCAGTTGGCGCGGTTGCACCGGCGGAGGCGGGATTGGGGGCAGTTGTGGTGGCGGCGGGGGCGGTCATGGAGGGCTGATCGACTCTTCGGCGAGCGCTGTCAGACGTCGTCGCCTGTCATTGCAGCATCAGTCGGGGGGCGGTGGTGTCGATGGCGAGGCAGGCGGACAACCGCCGACCAGTAGTGAGGCGGGCCTGATGCGTGCCCTGCACAACCGGGTGTTCCAGTGGCTCTGCGAGTCCATGATGTCTTCTGCCGCCGACATGGTCAGTTGCTCCCCCGTCCACCACCATGATGCCTCGGAGGAGGAGGAGGGCAGGACTAGTCAATCGTGGCCCCATGTGACATCATCTTGTTGTGAGAGTAGCGATGCCCTTTGAGAGTCCCCAGCCCACCCTACCTGCTCGTTCAATATCCCTCACCTAGCTCCCGCTCTGCTGTCGCCTTTTTCCGAGTGAGTGTTCCCATGCCCAGATAAAAACACAACCCAACAACTCTGTTAGCCTCGTGCAGCCGCTTTCTCGTGGCGGGACTGTCCTGCTCCGACAGGGCAGTGCTGCATTCCCTGGGTTCTCTCTTCTGTCGTCTCTCCTCTCTTTTTAAATTTTCTTTCTGCTCTTTTTTTCGCCTTCGTTCTTTCCTCGTTCATCTTCTCTCTCCACACCTACACACAACCTTCTGTGTGTCGTGGCCGCTCTCTAGTCCTCTTGCCGAACTTCTATTCCTCTGGTTTTCTTACGGCTCCGTCCCCATTCTTCTTGGCCAGGGATGCAGTGGCGTCAGTGTCTCCTGCCGCCTCAACTTCTCCTTATTTTTCCGTCTCCCGATTTCATTTCCGTCTCTTCCAAATTCCTCTTGTCTGCTTCTTTCTCTGCTCAATTTGCTCCTCCCCGAGTGTACCGTACACATCTGTTTATCTGACTCCTAAAAGCGTAGGCCTTCTCCTATCGGCATTCGCACTTCACACCGACCGGATTCTCCAGGCCTCCTCTACCGAACGTCAACTTCTTGCTGTAGCACTCGTACCACCTCTTTCCATCGGTTTCGTTTGCTCTACCTTTGGTCCTCCCGTGGCGAGGTGAGTTACCCTAGGACTTGCCTCGCCTTACCAACATTTACTAGGTATCCAGTAAGTAGTTCTCCTTTTGAGCAGTCCAATCTTAGCGGCTTTTACTCATAATCTAAGTGCCCGTATATAGTATAAATGAGCCGTTTGGGGGTAGAGTATGTTCGTTTCATACTACAGAAGAGGCTGGCCATTGTCACACCTGATGCCTGCGTCCATGGTGATCTTGTTTTCACGTCTTCAATTGCTTTATGGAAGAATTACGACTGCCAGAAATCCGATTGGTCTAACATTTCATCAATACTCGCGCAACGCCAATCGAGATCGGCTCATTCAATCAGCACTGCTCGTCGGAGATATGGCAGTCTGGGAATCTAAGTAAATGCATTAAATAAATGAAAAATGTGCTATTTGTTTCCAGTACCTTCGCTTTTCGGTCGTTTTTCTGTTTGATATACGTCGTTCATTCCCGATGCTCATGTTAGTCGAACAGTATCTGTACAAAGTACTCATTTCTGCAACGCCTCGTTTTCAATAGCGGATGCATTGCCATGTCGGATTATCCAACAGCTACGTTCGACTTTTCATCCGGACAGTAGTAGTTCTAAGTGAAAGCTAACATCTGTACCATCCCAACCTCTTCGCACGCGGGACAGTATTTCCCCAATTATAGTGTAGTAAAAGTATGCCTCTGAATGTTAATGCGCGATGAATGACGGAAAAACAAACTAAAAGTGGATGGTGTTCTCAGTTTGAATATTCCCTCCTCACTCCCAACTTGCATTACACAGAATGGTTTTTCCACTTATCAGTGTAATCACGTGAAATTTATAGTTATATATGTTGTGCAAGTTCTCATCCGTATCCATTATTGCGTCATAATTCATTCATCGCAAAAGCATATGTTGTACGTTACGACTACATGTAATGAAGATACTCAGGTAGTTTTTGACTACCAAATCCCCGCAGTCTGCCCGAAACA
>JAUYWV010136280.1:0-10831 GCA_032274565.1 Nematoplana nigrocapitula
CCGGTCATGCGGGAAACTTCGTACCCCCCATCGGGGAGCGACGCCCGACGCCACGTGAAGGCGTTTCCCAAGTCGGGGAGATGTTGTTGTTGTTTCTCCCGCTCCTAATCCAGGAGTCTTTCGACTCGAGCGACAAACCCCGATGTCATTTTCGAGTTGCCCAGAAAGTTAGGATCCTGGTTTATCCCGATGGTGAGAAGTCTGGCTTGGTTGAGTGCGTCGCAGTCAAAGACCGGGTGATCGACTGTATAAGGCGCAAAGTTGCACAGGGTACACCAGCTTGCCCCTGCAGTTAAGGTCGTTGCATCCGTTGCATTCGTCACTCGGCGCAGTTCCAATACGGTGTTTGTACTGTCTCGCCAAAGGACAGTGACCTGTTCTAAGTTGGTGAACAACCACTGCTTCTTCTCTATTAAGTTGTTCACAGTTTTCGGTTTCCTCCTTTGAGACACCCAATTGAGTACCAGTTCTCTAGTCAGTTCTGTTTCCACTTCTCTTCTCGCCGCTTCGCAGATCGCTTCCGAACCGACTGCTGCACTCTTCTGATCGAGCTGCGTGCCTTCCTTCGCGATGCTGTCCACTGACGCATTGCCCACAATACCACAATGGGCCGGGACCCATTGGAAGTAGACTGAGATGTCGAATGTCCCATGTTGGTGTAGGTCTTCCCATATCTCCGTGAGCACTTCAGAGTTCTGGACAAAAGGGCCGGTCTGGAGTTTCTGAAGAGAACTCCTGGAGTCAGTTCCTGCTGTTTCTTATCTCGAGTATTTTATTCAGAGCCGTACTAATGACTTCCATCTCTGCATCAGGGCTGCTACACCATTTTCCCGCTGGACTACTGATCTTGATGTCCTCTTCCCCCTCCAGATGTGTCAGAACACCGCTTCCGCCGTTCTTCAACCCTATCATCGAGCCGTCTGTCCATATATTGATGTCAGCTTTGGGGAGCTTGTTCAACTCTATAAGAGGGTCGGTCTGTCGGGAGGGAACGATAAGGCATCATTTTAACTTACCAGTCCTTGTTTGTTTCCTTTTCCGTTAGTCTACTGGGAACGCTTCTTGGAGGACGAGAAGAAACAGCGCGAACTGAAAGCGAAAGAGGAAGAAGAGCAGAGGAAACGGCTGATGGAGGTGGAAAAGAAGGAAGAACCGACGACTGGCGAAGAGAAGACAGCGGCTGATGCTCCCCCTACGGCCGCCACAGAATCCACGGAGACGGACAAGGAAACTGGCGAGACAACCGCTGCCAAGGTGATGATTAAATGTGTAGATACACTAGAGCTAAGTATTGTGACTTATCTGTAACTGAAATATCCTGCGATCCTCAATTTGACACACAGCATGCATATAGCAAGTGAGTACAGAGCGGCGAATTGTGGCGATGTGATGACCTGATCTAGTTGTATTATGAGATATAGCGAAATCCTTTCCTCCTCTACTGTAAAATTTGTGAACATAACTAATATTTGATTATGGTTGTTTACTTTTGAGCGGCGGCAGTGGATATAGTGTAAATTGAAGTTTGGGTTTATACTGAGCACTCAGTCCAGTACTGATCATCGATGCGATTTGCATGACCCCAATATAACCGAGCGATGGATTGACGTGTTTTACAAAAAGGTCTGCTTGCGCATATGTATGTGTCCATCACGCTTATGTTCAAAGTCTATTTTCTCAGGAATTTGGCCTCCTAAGCAGAAGGTTGCGAGTTCCAGACCCACTGTGAGTTGATCTATTTTGATTTGGGTATCAATTTTTTTATCTTTATTCTGTCAAAAGATAATATATCTAAATCCTGAAAACTGATGGGGAAATATTGCTATTTTAAATAAGTATTTTTCTATTAGGTGTTTATTTTCTGAAACTCAATTCTCAATAAACTTCCATTTTTATTTTTACGTTATATTGCACTGCTCATAATAGTATGGCATGTAGTAATTCTAATAATAATTTACGGTCGCATTCTTAAACTTTGTATGAATAATTGACTGTCATCCATCTCTGGGATCCCCTGAAGTAATTATATATTCTCTCTGTTGCTCCCTGAAGGTCCTTTTCAGCCCCTCCTGACCTATACCATCAGAGTCCTTGCTGCAGTCAGCTCAAATTCGCTTCCTCCAGTTATCCTGGCCATCTGGAGGATCGACGGTTTTGTGGTCTTCTCTCGGCAATAGCGTCCATATTTCCTGGTCCATGTGTCATTCCTACGACATCTCTCTGACTTTACTCCTTTAAATCGCATTTCTCTGATTTATCTCCCCCTCTTCCCCTTATCTCCGTTGAATACCCAGGCACTCGAATCAACTTCCTTTTCTGCAATTTGACCCAGTCTTTCCTTGCTCCAATCGCACCACCATCTCCTGCCTTCGCTGCAGTGGTCAAATTCACCTTCATCTCATTAGCCGACCGCCCGCCCACTCCCTTGTGCCTCCTGTGTTGCGGCTGGGCAATTCGACCACCACACCAACAGCTACAACGCAGAAATAAAAGCAGTGGACCTAGCCATCAATCATGTTTGTAAGGAGAATTGATGAGGGTAGGGAGATAATAAGGAAAGTAACTGTCTTGCTAGATAGACATGGGGTCATGACTGAAAAAGGGCCCACAAAACCCAACTGAACAAACGGCTCGGGTCCATACTGGAAACATATTCTTGGCCAAGACCATTCGCCGCAGATTAGACATTGAGGAAGACAACACTTGCGTGTACTGCCAGGAGGAGAGACACAACGGACCACGTCCTCAACGATTGCCCTAAGCATTGCGAAAAACGGCGGAACATCTCTGGTAGCGCCTTTGCATAACTCAGAACCCACAGGCCCAAGGAGATGCTTCTCTTTTTAAGAAGACCACCACACAAAAGTTGATTAGTTGTGGCTTTCCCCGGCTGCTATGCCTGCAATGTCTATTTTGTATCACCAAGAGATTCACACTTGTAAATTCTCTGCTCTCAGATGGACGCCCAGATCACCTCGTCCACCTCCTTGACGGCGTCACCGCGGATTAAGAAGGCTGTGGTGAGCACCAACGATCTGGTCGAAGACCAGGTGAGTGAGAGCGGAGCTGGTGCCCGCACCTATTCGACCCGATTCCGTGCTGGCTCCCTCCTCACCGCCAGTCTGACTGGTGGGGACGCCGCTGGTGGCGGGACACGTGACAAACCTCAGCACCAGCGAGCCAACTCTCCCACCGGGGTATTCGAGGACGAGGACGGTCTGTTGGTGCGCAACAGGGATGGCATTTCAGTCCGGTTGAGACTGACCGCCAAGACAAAGGCAGCCAGAGAGCAGGTAGGTTGAAAGCCGAAGATTATCAAGATTAACCCGTTGGTCGTATTTTTAGGTTTTCCCCTCATGCCTAGTGGTTTTACTTATTAAAAAGTGCGTATTACATTGACATCTTAGCTCACATTTACTGATTAGATTAACTTTAGATAAGGATGAAAGGCAATTTTATAACTGCAGGGTGTTTACTACCTGGAAAGTCCTGGGAAAAACGTCCAAATGGTTTGTATTCTCGCTTTATTGAATCATCAGTCCTCTCAACTCACTCACCGATTGAACAGAAAATATCTTATATCGAACTTCCTCCAAAGTCTATTAACCTTGGGTATGTCGCAAAAGTTGATATCAAAGCTGGTGCATCAGAAAAAATAATGTCACCATTTTGTCTTGATTGCGAACCATCTCAGATGCTGATTAGTAGGCCAGGTATGGAATCTACCCTTCAAGGTTTCTCCAGAAAAGACAACAGAGTTGACCTCTTCTTGTTTCAATTAGCCAGTGTGAGTTCCCGAAACGAACAACGGAGCTACAAAAGTTCCTTGCAATCGTCTGCACTTTGCGTCATGGTGAAGCTTCAGTAGAACGAGGCATCTCAGTCAATAAACAGCTGGTGGAGCCAAACCGAATGGAGAAGTCGCTTGTTGCTCAGTGTGTGATTAGTGGGTATCTCTCAGCAAATCGTGATTCAGACAGCCATTTGCGTCATGTGTTCAGTCGAAATCATGGTCATATAATGTATGGGACATGCTGAAATTATTTTGAAATGTTGTATTGAAATTTGAAAGATCGACCAGTCAGTGTTAGAATTAAAAACATATTGGCAGAGATGCAGAAGACAACTTGGAGGAGTGTTTGAAAAATGGTTCGTACAGTTTCGTGTACTCTGTCTGTTGTCCAGGAGGAGACTCTGTACACCCTGACCGACGAAGAGATGCACTGTGTGGACAGTGTGAAAAGCTTCTGTCTGGGCGAGGATGGGGATTGGCGCGATTGGGTGAACGTCTACTCCACCGAGCCCCAGGCGATGAGCAAACAGCAGAGCCAGGAGGAGCGCGACAGGCGCCGCTTCCTCTCCTACAAGTTCAGCTTGGCGGACGCCCTGGCCATGGAGTGGAAGGGGAAAGAGCTGGACACCGGAGGCCCGTCTAAGGTGTTGCACACCCTCCGACTCACTTTATCCCATTTGGAGGCGCAGGTAATAGAGACTGCATTTGGTTTACCCCTGAAACTCCTCCCCCTGATAATTACCGAATACACTTTCGCAGATACCGTTGGCCTTCTACTGCCCTGCCTGGCGTCGTAAGCGGAAAGAATGGCTGGTTGAATTGCAACGCTGCAAATCAACCGCGGAACTTGGGGACAGATTGGCCCGCCTAGAGTCCTGCATCAAACCTATCGCCTATACCAGAGCTTGGACCGCTTGTCTAGGTAGGTCGTTAGTCTCTGTCGGTTGGTTTTTAGATAACTCAATGATATAGTACTTATAGTAGTATGTTTATTTTATATAATATTAAATTAAAATGTTTTTTTTCACTACGGTCTGATGATTTGGAACTTTAACAGAAACTGATTGTAGCTGTGTGTTGACGAATTCTTTAATAGTAGGATTTAATCAATGTACAGTATGTTATGCTCAACTTATATTATTTTATTTCTTATAGTCCTAACCGAAGTCTCACATGTTTATTGCTGAACCATTAACGGCGATTTACCTTTGCGCACAATGCACGATTTGGTGCATTTTCCATTAGTTGTTTTTGTGTACTTGCTTTTTTACTCTGTTGGTATACTTTTATTTTTTGTTTATAATTTATATAAGCAAGTAAATATTTTGAAATATATTGACCCCTTATAAAACATGGGAAATTAGGGCTAATATAGTCGTTTTGGTAGTCTTTAAATGGCCTAAAACGGAACCTATGGCACCATCACGGATGAAAATTAAAAATCGTACAGAGCACGCCCCTCCCCGCCATTCCAAGGGTGGGACTCAAAATTTCAGGTCTCTCTGATGGATAGTCTAGAAGGAGATAGCTAACACAGAGCGAGAGACGGTTAATTTTCTGAAGCTCTCCGTGTTATCACATTCCGAGGAAAAGTAGAATTATGATGTTTTTTTCTTTAAAAAGAAAGGCTGATAAACTTTGCTTTTTAGTCGTGAAAAAGTGGCAACGACTAGGAAATAGTCGTCATAGAAATTCCAGGGAAAACGAGTTTTTTTAAAGTCGGGGTAATTTGATGGATTTGATTTACTTTAGCGCTTATGAAACAGTTTAGAAATTAAAAATCCTAATCCCCCCCCACTGACGTGTTCTCCGCCAAGGTCACCTCTCGCTCGAACGCGTGACCGCGAGCC
Organism: Nematoplana nigrocapitula; assembly: GCA_032274565.1. Classification (NCBI taxonomy): domain Eukaryota; kingdom Metazoa; phylum Platyhelminthes; order Proseriata; family Nematoplanidae; genus Nematoplana; species Nematoplana nigrocapitula. The sequence continues at coordinate 5,644 of JAUYWV010136280.1, forward strand.
AGCGTGAGGACGACAAACGCCTGCGCCTGTTGGAGCGGAAGATGCGCGATCGAGACATGGACGTGACCATCCGGACGCGCAATCCGGGCCTGATCAAGCACACTGTGTGGAAGACAAGGGGCGAGGAGTACCGCCGGCTGGGCGGGGATGGCTGGACGTGGTATGCCTCGACCAGACGGAGCGCCGGTAAGGAGTGGACACAGCACCAACTCGATCGACGTCTGACCGCGATAGTCCAGCAGCAGCATCCGAACCAGGGACTTCAGCACGGCATCGGATGGGGAGTTTGTGAGGAGTACTTGCAAGTGAGTCGTAGATATTTTCCTGCGATAAGATGTACTACAGGATGTCCCATGAGTAATTTACTTATTTTGTTTTCTTCCAAATCGAACAGATTTCAAAGCGATGCTTCTGAAACCTGTATAAATGTATTTTGGTCAAAATAAAAAGACGAAGCAGTTTTCCACATTGTTTAATTTACAAAAGTCAGCACGTTTCCTTACAATAAACATTTTCAATACAAAATGGTAAATTTGAATGAACATACACAGCGAAAGGAATCGTTTAAAACAAAAAATATCCACCAGCAGACCGGTTTCAGGGTTATAACCGCTCATCATTTCCTAAAAAATCAAAAGTCTTCATGATAGTAAAAATATCTTGTCCAAAATGACAATCGTTCTATATTTTTCTTTTCCCGTTTAGAACGAGACACCGGTGGAAAGGCCGAAAGCTCAGGAGTGTCGTGGACACGTACTCCATCCAATCTCGCACCTGCCAATCTATTTGAACATCTCCCGCACACGCTATGTCCTCCATCCGACACCGATTTTGCCCAAAGTGACCAATGACATCACACAGAAGGTTACCAAGGAAGGCGATGAAATCACTCCTGAAGTCCGAGTGGAAATCGTTGACGTCACACCGTCTGAGAAGGATGGTGATGATGTCACTGCGGAAGTCACCGAGGAAAGCGCCCACGTCGCACCAGCTCAGAAAGAGGGCGCTAACGTCACTTCCGAAGTAAACAAGGAGGGCAGTTGTGCTACACCCGAGGTCGCCAAAGAAAGCAATAACGTCACCAAGGAGGTCAATGAAGGCACACCGGAGGTCGCCAAGCAGAGCGAAGAGATGGCGCCGTCCGATGTCAGCGTAGTGGTGGAGGAGGTTTTGAACGTGTCCGAGGGTCTGCGTCGACGTTGTCACTATCCAGATTTATCCGGGAGAAAACCGGCCTGCCTGTTGGACAGACTGCTCGAGTTGAGAGAGGCGGCCGAGCGGCAGGACCAAGATGGTGCCCAAGATGCGGAGAAGAAATTGGAAGAGTTGGAAATAGAGCGCCAGCAACTTATGTCCAAAAAGCAACAATTGGAAAAGCAGCTGGGCGAGAAGCCCGCAGCACCCAGGGGAAAACCACAGGTGAAGGAAGGGTGCATACAATGTTTTTAGGATTAGTATTGTTTTCCGACAACTTTCATATTTACTGATGATTAAGTTTGGTAGTTGTATAACATTTCATACCATTTATTTTTTATGAAGTTTGCTGAGGTTTGAGGATGCTTGGAAAAGAAAGAAGACGATGATAGAAATAAAAACGGAGAAAAAATGTATCGATATTGCTGGCATTAAAGAAGAGAATAAAAATGATGATTAAAAATATTATAGAAAAATAAAGGAACAAAGATAGCAATGGCGATTAGATAGAAGATGATTATAAATGAAAAGTACTACAGGGAAAAGAGTTGGGAGAAGGACTGAAGGTTTTAGATGATAATGATGATAAAAGGGTCTGATTGTCTGTATGTCCTTTACGTGATTTTCTCTGGATTGATTTTAGTTTTTTCAGCATGCCGTGGCCTAATAGTTAAGGCCTCTGCCTCAGAAGTAGATTGTGGGTTCAAGACCCGCTGTGAATTAATTATCTATTTTAGTTGGGAAGCAACCGATAATATACACATACGTACTGTATATACCTTAAAAATAAATGCGGAAAAATTCCTATTTTAGATAATTAGTGTATTGAGATGTGTCCTCGTATGTTAGGTGTGTACGTTTTATGCTGTCAGTTCTGATAATTTTTTCATTTTTATTTCACATAGAATTATACTACTCATAGTAGTATAGTGTGTAGCAACGCTGAAAAATGTGAAACTTTGTATTAACATAATTAAATCAAGCAGACTGGTAGGCATCATTTGAACCTACCGTTCCTTGTTTTTAAAAGAGTGATAATGTCGTATCGTAAATCTAATATAAACAGTGATATTCATTTATCGGTTCTCTGTAGGTGTTCATGATCGGGAGAAAGTCTCAAATCGAACCGACTTCGGCATCGGCAGCCGCGCTGAAGGGGGGGATACGGTCGAGCGGTCGCCGGCGAATCCGCAAACGCCTCAATTCATCCGATTTGGACAGCTGGGAGTCTGTCTCGGATGGAGAGGGCGATTTCACCCTGCCCCAGTTCGATGGTGCAGCAGACGCGGATGGTGAAGAGGGGGAGGGGGATGATGGGGTTATTCCCCAGTTGGACGGTGTTGGGGATAGCGGCGCGACCAATGCTCAAACTGGGGGCGGACAGCAGGCGAGTGCATCCAGACTGGTGGTCCTTTCCCAAGGCAAGCAGTCGAGTGCGGGCGTCAGTCTGCATACTTTTCAGGTGAGAGATGGTGATAATAGTTGAGTTATCCCACTCTTCATTGCACCATATCGAACGAACACAAGTGTAAAATTATCTAAACGAAAATGGAAATCACGCTTTGAATGTTTATAAAGTTGTATTGATCGATGTTGTATTGATAATGAGGTAATTAATTAACAAGCAACGCAAAATGACAACATCACAGAGAACCCAGTAATATAGGCGTTTTAACAAATATCATTTTTCCTCATGTTTAAAACCGTACAGTCTGAGTAGTAGTAGTTTAAAATTATTTTATAAAATAATAGGTTTGAAAAGGGGTCAATATTTTCTTCTTCCAGCTAGGTTTACAAGCTTTATTTTGATGGGAATATTCTAGAGTTTCTACCATTCCTCGAAATCCATGAACAACTCGACCACCAAAATTGTAATTTGTTTACCTATCGACTCGTCCACTGCCGGTTTTAGGAAATGGAGAGAGAACAAATCATGAGAGAAAAGAGAGGGAGAGACTACAAAAAACAGGAGAAGAGACGTAGAAAAAAGAGAAACCGTAGGATGTCCCAGTTAACGCAGCACTTTGCCTGCCAGAGGACACCCCATCATGAGAAGGCGGCTGCATGGGGGCAGGATGTATCTTTTTATTCGAAAATGATGAGACAATCTCTGAGAAGGTAGATTGTTGAGCGAATGTGTTTAGTTGTGTTGCTCATCATTTAGAAGGGTAAAAAATATGCATGTTGTAATGCATTTCTCAATTAGCAGGTCGTAATCGAGGGGTGGGACTTCTAGACGATTATCTCCGCCTTCTCAACAGAGCAAACATCCATGTTTCCCTCCCCTCCAGCTTCACCATCTCATTGATCTGGTTGGGATTTCGTTTCATTTTGCATTGGCTGCGATGCTGTCTCTCCATCCGTTGTTTCCCGGCATGATAGGAAAGATAATTAAATGTGCATTATTCACTATATGCGCTTATTGTCGCCACAATCCCAATAAGGTTATTGGTTCTGACAGTTGCGGTGATTTGATCTCTCTTAGTGAACAGTAGATAATTTTCTAGCTTTAGTGAGGGGGATTGAGAACTCTTGTTCAGAGCTGTCATTCCTGTGTGACCGGCGGCCATTCTTTTGGCGCACAGACACGTGCATCTTTTCACCGAGAATGAGTGTACTTTATTGTCCGTATTGGCATACTGATCCGTTGTTTTGGTTGTAATTCTTGGTCGTAGGGACACTCATCCGCCCCGACCTCCGGACCAATCAGATGCGACGATTTTCTGTTTTTAAAATAGCAGTAGAAATTTGGAAGGCATGCAGGCTAGTGATAAATTTTCTAGTACAATGATAGAACACATTCTCGTTCCATTTTAAGAGAGAGATAGAAAAGAAAGATGACAGGAGAGATAAAGAGAAAATAGAGAAACCAATAGGACGTTTATCTGCCGGAGCGGGACATCCCCGCTACGAGAAGGCGACCGAATGGGGACATACTCATCCCATTCCTAAGCGGAATAAAATGGAAAATATAAAAGGATAACAAGAAGAAACTAGATCAGGTGTAGTACGAGATGTTCTGGGGAAATACGGGAACTGTTTCGGGGCACCATTATATAGTGGCGAGTGGCCTGCTGGAGGCCGAATGAAGCGATGTGATTGGAGGAGTAGCTAGAGGGAAAGAAGGAGAAGCACCGACTCCAGATCGGCGATCCAGAGGCTGACTGCGGGTCCACTGGTCCAAACGAACCTACCTTGTAGTGCAGCATCTGGGAAGACTTCATGCGCCTGTCGGAAACCGCGTGGTGGTTAGTGGCCCCTTTCCAGTAAGGCATCGCTGGTGTTAACAGTAGTAACATATTAGGCGAGTTCATTTGAGCGTTTGCTATGATTCTGATTCACGGTTCTCGCACCTCTGGCTCCCATAGAATTTGAACACAGCCGGTACTAGCGGGCTTCGCTTTGTTCGCGTGTTGAAGCCGGGTGGAGGTGTGCCAGGAGGAGCCACCGGCGCAATTGGCCTCCCCATTCAAGCCACGACCACCGGACAAACGATGACTGGGATCGGACAGGGGGTCTCCCTCATCAAGACCTCCGTCCTGCCCATGACGCACCCCTCCCAGCCCGGTCTGATCCCCCTCGGCTCCAAGGTGGGCGGACCGGCGCTTGCGGGCGATATCAAGGTGAAACGGATCTCTGGAATTCAGCAGCAGGTGAGTGGACGGGCGGATACGCTCGTAAAGTGTTCTGATATTGATTTCGTTGATCTACCTTAGTAGTAATAGATCACCCAAAATTAGATTGGTGACGTCATGTCTATTTTTAGTGGTGTGGATTTCTCAAGGGAATTCCCGGAAATCCACGACGTACGATAGTCTGATTGGCTACTATAAATAACTATAAATAAACAAGGAAAATCCATGGCGTAGTATAGTCTGATTGGTTACTAAATATAGACGTGACGTCACTAATATATTTTTGGGTGATCCTGAGTCTGCACGTCTCTTACTACTTACATTCTTATACCGCTTTTATCTACTGCCTTATTTTCATT
>JAUYWV010136291.1:0-10831 GCA_032274565.1 Nematoplana nigrocapitula
GCGGGGGCCGCTTGGCCCCCCCCCCCGGGTATGATAGGGTTAAAAGAGAGTTGAAAATGTTTCATGCTCTCGGCTTTTTTAATTGTTAACTCCAAATCACAGGGAGCACAGTTCAAATATTTGCTCCTCAAGCTATGTCTCGTGTACAGTAGTGCGACCAAACAGATCACAAGTTTATTTATGAATTAACTCCTCATAACTATAAAAGAGTAAAACTTTAAGCGGAACATACAGTACTGTATATGGGTAAGTGTCAGCTAGAAATCTGCAAAAGTTATTGAGATCGGATCGGACCCCTAATCCCCTTTTAAAAAACTTGAGCAAAGTGACAAGTTGAAGTAGAAGATTGCTGCAAAGCTACATAAATATTCTACAGAATGAGACTCTGAATGGCAAGAATATCTTTTCCTACCAATATTCAGTATATTGTATAAAATATTTGGAATACAAGATTGTCAGCCAACATCTCTGGTATGATCTCAAATGCTTCGACTAAGCTGTGGTCTTTTTTCTGTCGATACAAGCAGTAAATATTCGCTGTACCACAGCAGATAGCGAAAACGATCATGGCCTATACAGTATATCCATAAATCGAATATTTGTTTGGAGAAGCAGGAACCGATCTTCCTATATGGTTGAGAAGAAGCATTAGATGTCTCTCCGAGTAAATGTGTTCAGTTTTTGTAACAAAACCGTTGCAAACACAGTAAAGAAGCTGTCATTTGTATTTTTCCGTTCCCTCCTCAAAATACAGAAGCTTATAGTGTTCACGTGGCATCGAGACACTTTTCACCTAAAGGCTATTTAAATCGATAATCTTATAGGACTCTGATCCAATAGTTCCATTAGATGCAAATGAAAGCTGAGAGCAAAAGACGCGGTATAAGAAATTGCATATCTCCTCGAGCGTATCCTAACAAAGCAACTCTGGACCGAAAGCGATAGGAGGGTGAGAGTGTGGTGTTTGATATGGGGAAATGATATTTCTTGATTTGTCTAATAGCCAGAAATGATTGCCTGGGCTTAATAGGCTCAGAAAAGGTCGCGTCCATCAGCGAAAGAAGAAGCAAATTAGGAGGGCTTTTTATAATAATATAAGAATGGACTGTTTTTAAAAATATACCCACACTTTCCTTTAAAACTGATCGGCAAGTTATATAGAAAAATTATATAAAGAGAATGTGTACGTTTAAGCAAATTGATTTATTAATTAGTGACCTAGGGAAACTCTTCCTTGAAATTCTTATCTAAAATTATTAGGAATAGCGGTTTATTTATTGTCATATACGAATCCAATCAATATCTCTTATAAATTTGATTGTTTAAAGTTTTTTTCTGTATAGAAACAGGTTTGTTCAACTCGACTGTCTTGGACATTCTGGTAAACTTACTATAGCGGTATCTCGGCTACATTGTGTTTTTCTACTCACAAAAGAGTACGTTTTAGATTTTCTGGTGAAGTGGACTTTTAAAATAGGGTTACTGTCTGTAGTTCCTTTCCTACAAAAAACGTAAGGTACACTCTACACATAGGGTCATCTTTTAATATTTTAAAAACAAATATGGGAAATCTACCGCATTTTCCGAGAGGAATTTATTAAACAGCGATTATTATTTTCAGTTTGGAAATGACTTTACTGGATAGGTTTACTATGGAATCCATTATCCCTTAAAAATAAATTAAGATAATTAATTGATGATTTCTTAAATATTCATTTTTTTATTTTTGTAAAAATAGATAAATCATTTGTTTTATTAAAAAGGAATTAAAAACGTGGTCTGTCCATTATATTTTTCTGGATATGTTTAGCCTATACAAGCTGTTTAAATATAATTGAAGAAACTGCCGTTAAAGAATGATATCAAATGCCAAAGTTATAAGGAGGGCAGACTCGCAAGCACTAATCATTATTCTATATAAACAAATGTTTTCTGCAAAGAGTATTTGCCGTCATCACATTATTCTAGAAGTCATAAATTGAGCAGGAGAAGAAAGAAAAATGATCAGATTATTGATAAGAAAATGGCAGCTCGAATATTTAAGCAGTATAAAAAGTCGAGTTTGACAAAAATATACAGGGCGGCCCATTAAATTCGACCCGCCATTACCTATAGGTGTAACCTTTTGTTCATAAAACTACTGTAGTATTACTCAACCGATTTTAGAAAATAAGACTTCGAATGAAAGCTTTAATTATTATCAGCTAATTGATTGCAATATGGTCAATCACATTATTTTATATTTAATTTAAAGACACTCAAGAAAACTTTAAACAAATTTAATAGACTGTTTAATTTAAAAATCGCAATTGAATTACAGTGTATTTAAAACATTATCTTTCTGAGCACGGAATGCATTAACATGCAAAGAATGCGTAATTATCGTTTATGCATAATTACTTATAATAATCATCGTGACACAACCGTTCGCCACAACGGACAGAACCAGTTTGGCGAAGGCGTTTTAGACAACGCTTAGCCATGGACTGCAAGGCCGAAATTGGGACAGGAATCAAGTCTGTGTAACCTTCTTTCTGCAAACGTGTTGCGACAGCTTTGTATGACTTCCTCCGATCCAATTTATGGAGACTTTCTACAGCGTTCCAAGTAAACTGACGTGTTTCTTTAGAGAGGAGCATCCGATTTTATGTACAGAAAGGATTAAAAGTAATGCATTTATTAATTAAGATATAGCTAGTTAAAAAGTCAAATAATCAAAACATTTAATGATGTATGATTTAGCTGATAATGTAAGCTTTCATTTGAAGTCTTATTTTATAAAGTCAGTTGAGTAAGACTAGTTTTATCAACAAAAAGGTTACACCTAGGTAAGGGGGGGGGGGTTGTCGAATTTAATAGACCATCCTGTAAACTACAAATTCCCAATATTTGCAGAATATTTTATGTGATGGAAATATTACGTATGTAAGAATAAAGAGGATCAAGCAGCGTCAGTCTGCCGAACAATATCCCTAACAAAAACCGTCTTATCTTAGTTAGATCTACAGTATATTTCTCGTGCTTTTTATAGACTGTAAAAATCTTTGACGTAGTTATTGAACCAAAACACACTAAATCTATCACACGCAGAGTCAATATATTTTCTTTTGTTACTGCAAAGCTGCAACCTTTTTGGCTCAAAAAGTTTGCGATAAATTTTAATAGAAACAAACTGTATATTTCACATTCCAAACTCTCTATAAGACTTGGATGCGAAAAAGTATCTCGGAAAAGTCTAGACAAGAGGGAAACCCTTAAATCAACTCTTCAAACTGCACGTCAACCTCAACTATAGCGGTGTGTTTGCGTGCTAACGTGTGCGAGGGTGCCTTGAAGACTAAAGATCGAGGGCCAGGGGTGGAGAATCCCCCCTTCTTCGCTCTGATTTGCTGAAGATCGGATCGTTGAACAGACTTCTGGATACTATACTGTATATATTGGCAGTGGAGAAAGGCGGAGACAGCTCTGAACTGGAAACTTTATGGGGAGGTAGAGAAAACCCCGAAGTGGTTTGACGTTGGATAATGAATTGCTTTGGGAGAGAAAGGAGTTTTAGTTAGAACCTATTTTCCAACGAGCGAGGTCAGTTGTCTGTAGCCGCTTTCGAGTGACGTGATCAACGTGATAGCGGGGTTGGTATTTCGAGTGGAACCGGACGCGGTTTATTACTGCGCTTGCTTCCTCTCTGTCTACCTCTGGTTTAACTACTCTTAGTGGTAATCATATTTTTATTTCACAACGTCAATTAGAAACTTCAATAAAAAATACGGCATTATCGCATCAGACAGTCGGTTTAAATGGATTTTGAAAATTAAACTAAATTATACATTAAATTGCCAGAGTCTGTTTGTAATCGATTGGCCCAGTTTCTTCAAAAGTACTGTACATATATAGCTAATAAGTCTCTTCAATGCTGGATGTGTTCAGACGCATTATGTACCGTATAATTGTCGAAATCAAATGTTTAAACCATACGGTATCCAAAACTTATGGGGTGTATTCATTACATCGCTTAAAACATTTGGTGTAAAATAAAAAATATAAATACAGTATAATTCATTGATTGACGCAACTGGCAGTTGAGATGTACATTGGTCATATGATTTAGTTCGCCCTGCGGCCTTAGTTCGTGTTCGTTGGAGAAAAAGCTTAAATCTCCTCCATCATGAAAATGCTACATATTTCCTATTATGAATGAAATTGGTTGTAATTTTCTTCATTTTGAACTTATGACGTATTTCCCGAAATATCACTCACTTATCTTACCTATTGCTAGTGTTGTTAATTTTTCGGTTTCCTGTCTACCCACACGGGTTGTTTAGAAAAACGTCCGGAATTGCTGACAAAATGACAAGTGAGTTTCAAAATCACAAAACACGCGTAATTTCTTTTTAAGGCCAAAGTCATCTGCAACTGCTCAAATGAATATTGAATGACTGTTATGTAATCAAACATGGCATGACCAATCGATAGAGTTATGGCTAAGCTTGATGAAGAAAATTGTAAAACGGGCGAACCAAACATACTTAGACCCATCGCACCGCGCAAGCGATCATCTGTAAAAAAAATTCAGGATAAACATATCAACATCTCCAAATCGCGCGGGTCTACGCAGAGGGAGAAGGCTAAGATGAAGATGGGCAGAAGGGAACAGGACTTGCTCGCACAACTACAGAGTATGCATAGCAGCTTAAGGCCCATTTACATCCTCGTGTAGAAACTCTTTATGTAGTACACATACATATATTGGCGCCTACACGCCAACTATCACGTGTACACACTTACCGAAATGGCACACACTTGATTGGACACCACGTGGGCGTGACGTGCTCATTTACTTACACAACTCTTTGTACACTCTAGTTGAACTCAGTTTAACTTTTTTGTCCTACACTCACCCCACCCACGTATGAAAAGTCAAAATGAAATGAAGCTGTGGTGGTGGTTCATTCCCGGTCGGGAGGGCGTGTCAGCGTCCCAACCTCCCTTAGGTAGGACAACACGACTGGCCTTCTCTGTCCTAGGACGGCCAACGAAGGTCCAGGCCCGAGGAATCGCAGGCGAGTGGTTGCATGGTTTGGGCAGTCCAGGAATAGGTGTTGGGCGTCCTGGGGTGTTACCATGAAGTCGGAGAAGTCCGGCGAGTCCGCCCTCCCGATGCGGTGGAGATAGGGATCGGATCAGGGGCGAGTGCCCCCTATGGATCTCGGCCAGCATAACCTCATCTTCGCGCGTCGTGTGGGGCAGGTCTAGGATGAGGCCAGCGATGGTAGTGGCTCGTTGAGTGGCGCAGTGGGGGTCCCCCTCGTATCGCACGAGGTCTGTGGCGAGCGACCGTCGGGATATGGCTGCGTGGGCTGATTTTTCGTCGATGGGCCTTGTTTGAAGCTGGGCGGCCCCCGCCTGTACCGTTGTGTCGGCCTCCTCGATGCCACGCAGATCACAGTGGCCCGGCACCCATTGGAGGTCGACGTCGTGAGAAGCGCTGAGCTTGGTCAGTCCGTACCAGATCGCTGTGAAGGTCGGGTCGTTCTGTCTGCTGGAACCGGCAGATAGGCATTTGATTAATGATTGTGAGTCGGTGAGGACACTGAAGCATCGGAGAGTGAGTTACTCGGGGATACCCAAAACGCGATGCAGCCCTTCAAGGCAGGCGACCTCTTCGGCGTGGAAGGAGCTGGCGACCGCGCCCTCGGGGATAGCCATCGAAGAGTAGCGCCGCCCGCTCACGAACAGGACCGCCGCGGCTCCGCCTCTCGTGACGCCGTCGGTGGCCAAACCGTCGGTCCAGAAGTGAATCTCGGCAGGGGGGAGGGCGGCGATATTTTCCTGCGTTGCGAGCTTTCTGAAGTGAGGAGGGTCGTCCCGCGAGGTTGGTGAGGCTAGTTCCGTGTGGAAGCGGACTCTTCTGGTGTCTTCCCAGGAAGAGTACGATAGGGTGTCCGGCTCTCTCTCGAGGGTCTCAATACCCACATCCCTGGCGGTAGATGTGGCCAGGTGCAAGAAGTCTCTGCGGCATTGTCCTACCGGCGGAGGTCCACGCAGGGTTCTCTTGGCGATGGCGGAGGGATCGCTCGCGGAGAGCAGCTGCCGTAGCGCTGGTCGACAGAGAAGCGAGACCCGCTTCTTTCAGTAGCGCTGGGACGGGAATAGACCGACAACACTTTGTGATGACTCGTGCGGCGGTTTGGTTCGAATCGGCGGTCATCGTCAGCCAGGAAGAGGGTTAGGGTTAGTACAGGGCAACGGGTTGGACATACGTCTTGTATGTCGTCCCTATTTGTGACCGGCGAGGCAGCGGAGTACCTGTACCCGTTTCTGCATCTTCTTCTTTGTTGTCTTCACGTGGTAGTTGAGTGTGACCTGGCAGTCGAGGTATACTCCCAAGAGGCGTGGACGGAGTTCGAAAGGATCCGGAGAATCTCCGAGGTTAATCCGAGGGACAGCCTTGCCGTTGACTGTGCGGGGGTCGAGTGAGTGAAAGGAGACCACGGCCTTCGTGCGGCTGAAGTCTACCCTCCACCGGGTGCACCACTCAACAAGCCAAGTCGCGGCCGGCTGCAGGGTTTTTCACATGCGTTGACTGTTGTGCCTTGAGCGCCAAAGGTGGTGTCTTCCGCAAAGGCGACGGTCAGACACTGCGCAAGGACACCTTGGAGAAGATCGTCTATATATACCAGCCACAATGTAGGGGCTAGCACGAATCCTTGGGGTAGACCTTCCGAGAAAGCTCTTGGTTCCCTCTACACCATCCCTGTTCACGAATGCGAGTCGGTCGGACAGCGAGGCCTTGACCCATCGGGTGATGCACGTGGGAATCCCGTTATTGTCGAGTTTCGCATACAACGCGCTTTTCCATATGCGGTCATACGCGCGAGAGAAGTCGGCCAGTTCGAAGGGCAGGCTTCCTCGACTGTAGGCCGTCGAAAATGGACCGCGCCGATCTGCTCCTCGGTCGAGAGGCCTCTGCGAAAAACGGCTGCGCTGGATGTAGAAGGGACCTTGTCTCGAGAATTATGGAGAGGCGTTAGTTGGTCAACTTTTCAGGAAGCTGTTGACCGCAAACCCGTTACATATCGAGAAAGGGAAGTGAAGCAATTTACTTAGAGTACATATAAGACTTTTATATGCAAAATATGTTACAAAAATTGCTTTGGACAAAAACAAAATGTTTTCTGCCTAGGAACACATTTTCATTATTTTTGTTGCAATTTCAGTTTTAGTTTCACTGATAATGCTGTACGTACATCGAAAAATGTCTGATAATTAAATTTATAGAAGTTAGTTTTCTCTTCGTTCTTATATTTCTATCTTTCGTCTTTCTAAATATATACTCTGGAAACTTATGCATTTCGGGAAATTCCAAGATAGCCCAAATCCTTCAGAAATTTAGCTATTTTTCTTAGATTTTTGGATGCATTTTAACGCAACAACAGCACGCCGCCGAAGCCTGAAAGTAGCCATGGGAAATGCTTCAGAATGGGAAATGTTGGAATGGATTTACACAGGGGATGTGAACAGAAAGATACACGGAGATTTTAAACGTGTATAACATTTGTTTGTTGTGGGATGTGTAGTAGATATATTTCAAGTCGTGTAGCTACAGTAAGATGATGGTGTACTACATATTCTTGTTTCTACACTAAGACGAAAATTGTCAAATCAATAATATGGAGTGCAGCTCTTTATGGATCAGAAACATGGACACTCCAAGAAAGTAATAAGTAAAAGATAAAATCAATCGAAATGTGGATATGGAGACGAATACAGAGAATATCATGACAGTATCGGAAAACCAACGAAAAAGTATTAGAAGAGATAAAAGAATGACGTAATTTACTTCAGACTATATTGAAACAAAAGAAGAACTGGATAGGTCACATCTTAAGAAAAGATAACCTAATGACAACAATCATCGAAGGATGATTTCGTGGAAAACGTGGACGAGGAAAGCCAAACTATGCAAGCGAAGCGAATAAAATACAGATTCATATGAAAATCTAAAAGATAAAGCAGAAAATCGAACGGAGTAGAGTAAATGGATGGCATAAACGTGAACCTGCTTAACAAAAGCAGGACACTCGATGGATAGCGTATTATGATAAGAAAATTGTCAGTATTACATTATTTTCCCAATTTTGCACCATCATATTAATGTCTCAAATTCCCGGGTACGCCAAGAAAAGGCATAATGGGACCTAATTGCAGAGTAGAAACTTCAACCTTTTCCTCGCAGTATAGTGTCAATGTTTAGTGTCTGCATTTTTGGTCTTCTGAACGAATATGTTCTTGCTAATGTTTGTTCTTTATAGGGCCAGGAACTCTCTGAATGGCATCAATGAAATAAAGAAACAAGAAGTGTTAGCATCAGCTATGATTGGTTTCAGTCAATCGTTTTACTTTTATAGAAAAGTAGTCTATAGAAACCACAATGCCACAAAAGAATAGGAAACAAGTATATTGAAGAGAAAGAGAGCTTTAATTATCACGGAAATTTGATTACAACGGATGCTAGATGTAAAACGGCGATAAGGAAGCGTATTACCGTTACAAAAACGAAGTTCCAAGATATGCGTTCTATTTTGGCCAACATTAACCTGTCTACACCACACTGAAGATTCGTTTGCTGGATGTTAACTTCTGAGCTAGAGAAGTAGCAGAAATGTGATTTCTGAGGAGAATGTTACGAATATCTTACGTGGAGAGGGTGACCAACGAAGAAGTTATGAGAAGGACTGGAGTGTGAAAGGAGCTTCTGTTGGTCATTAAGGAAATACAACTTCGTTTTGTTGTGCATGTCATCTGACAAGAGTGATTAGAGTATGTTGCTTTGCAAGGACTCACTTAAAGGAAGTAGGTAAGAGATCGGAAGAGTGCAATGTACTGTACATGGATCAAATAAAGAAGATGACAAGGACAGAATCTACTGCGGTAATCTTCAGCTGTGATCGCGATCGTCCAAGTTGGGGAAACATGATCACCTAAGCCTACATCACGCATGGCACCTAAGGAAGTCAGCAAGCTCTATATAAGGGAATAAGAAAGAATAAGTATCGAATGGAGCTGTTTGTAACTTCCCAAAACTACTTCCAAAGTGTAATGTATATAAAGCTGGGAGCTATGTGAAAGTGTCCAGAACACCGCTTCAACTGGTCTAAATTTGCCTTACCATATCAGTAATAAGAATAAGGGTCAGACCAAATTTGACTAGAACTCCGGTCGAAGAATTATAAACCGGACGAGAGGCCGATTCGTAATTGCCGAACAGATAGTTGAGAAGTCGTCCTTCGTCTGGGGTCATCTTACTTCTTCCAATTCGGCCTATTAGTCCATCCATGGGAAATTCGCCTGTAGTGCGCGGTGTGGCGGGGAGGGGAAGAAGGACAGGGGCAAACGACAGCAAATTAGACAGCGCCATGTACTCACTAGTTGGGAAATCTGAATCAGGGTGAGTTGGAATCGAACTTCGACGCTCTCGTTCGCATCAAATGTCGGTCTGGAGGCAGAATCGTAGCCGCGGAGAATAAATCCCAACAACTTCTGCTCCTCCGTCACCAACAGACGACTCTTACTCCCGCTCATTGTAATATTGTCTGCTAGAAGAGTGTGTAGGTTTTGTGGCACAACGACAAGTCCGAAAAGGGGAAGCAGCAGTACCAGCGGAGAAATTGTGCACGGCCACCATGGATGCATGATTGGCCTCCGTACAGGCATTTGTCGGCTGCTTGTATGGTTGGGTGCAATTCGGATGGTCGGACGACGCCGCGTTGGAAGAATTTAGCGAGAATGTTTTAGGAGACAAAACACACCATACTTTTCGGGGGGTTACTCTATTTCTCTCCCTCTCTCTCTATCTCTATTAAAAACGGCTGCTCTCAGTCTCCTCTTGATTTTCAAGTTGGGAGTAATGATTGGAATGTAGACAAAATGTTGAAAAGTTTCTTTCGTCTGGACGTTGCGATTCTCATTGGCTTTTCTTGGCTTCTATCTCACTCCCTTTCGTGCTCCCTCATCACTCTCTCTCGCGCTCTCTCTCTTTACTTAACTAACTGCCTGTCATCCCGGCCGAGCCAGCTGATGGAAAAGCGAGCGCGTGCGATTTCTTGCAAATTCAACGCCCCTTTAGCTTCTACTTTACTAATTTCTAATTGCGCGATCTCTATCCTCATTTCAGTTTTCCCCAACGATCGTTTAAATTCCGAACAGGAGAGATCTATCTAATACCAATCGAGAACTCCGCAGGGTAAGAAGGGGTGGGGAATTTTGGGCGGCGGACAACGGGGAAGAGTGTCTAGGGTGAGTACTGTATGGAGGGTGGGTGGCTGGATGGTATTAGTCGCTTTGTAGAGTGCATGAGGACGGGGAGGGGTTAAACAGCTTCCGGTATTAGTTGATTAATTGGACAGCAGGACTAAGTGCTTTTTAACAAGAAAGGCGCAGCAAAAACAAATAATCAAAGTCCCTTTGCAACCCCGAAGTTACGGGTAATTACGAAATTGTTATCGTGTGATAAGTAGGCAAAATAAAGTCGGCATAATATTCTCAGAGATAAATAAAAACATAGTTTAACATTCTTTAAGTGCAATTTCTACTAATCTACGAGGGGAGTCAATAAGTAAGCGGAATCGTTATGATATAAAGATGCCACAGAGAAAATCTATACATTTTTATAAACCATAGAAACCTCTAAGATATTGGTGAAAGTATCAACACTATATCTCTATGGATAAAATTTTTATGTTATTTTTAAAAATCGATGTCAGATTAGGCCCAAAATAAGGTAAAATTGAGTATAAAAAAGTAGTTTATTGACGTTTATAATATTTTACAA
>JAUYWV010136302.1:0-10830 GCA_032274565.1 Nematoplana nigrocapitula
CCTTTCTCGGACTGAAAGTGAGAGTGTTGAAAGCTGATGGAAGCGATCTGACAGAGGCTGAAACAAACGCAGCACCGATGAATAACAGTATCTTTTTTAAAGTTTGTTTGTTTGATGTTTGTCAGTTTTGTTCCGTTGATCAATGGTAGCGTGTACGTAACACTTTGATGCATGCGTAAGGATACTCTATGCGCTGCATGGCAAATCAATATGCTACAGATAAACAAAAATTAATTTATGCACTTTTTTCTCTGTCAATTTTTGGGGTCAGATTTTCTTATGATCGATTTGCCAATTTCCTTAACAAACCGCGCTCGCTATAGCCACACACTATACGGGTAATCCTACTAGTGTCATTTTAAAATCCAAACATAAACTCAAGCCATCTTTAATCACATTAAATGAATGTCGTATGATCGCGCCGCCCGATCTTTGGGACAGTGTTTTCCGCACGCGTAGCTGGCATTAATTACCAAATCGTCACCTTCAGAGCACCATTTAACCGATTTCAGTTGACAGTTTGGAAAATTCTCTGCGATGTGGCCTGCAGTGTCTCTGTGACAGAATTGTTCGCCTGAAACTTTGCTGCGTGTATAGCCATAATTCCAGTCTTCTAACTGGGACAAATGACAGCAAAAGCTGTACTGTGGTAACAGGTTTGAACGGAAACACATCCACGGCTATCTTTTTTCATGGTTGAGACGATTCAGTGACATAAGTTCGGTATATGGTTCGCTGGTGTGAATTTTTCTGTCAATTGTGCAAAAAATGCCTAACACGCTAATCATAGTACTAGTCTAAAATAAATGCTGACTAAATTGCGTTCTGCCCAAGGTACGCAATCGGAGGGACTAGGCCTGGTTTGGACAGAAAGGTAAAATAAGCTAAAACTCAAGAGTATCGTCATGACTCGAAGTGATTCGCTTAGTAGTAAGACTTTACTTAACTCTAAGCCAACCACAACAAACCCCGCAAGACAAAAATTTCTACTGGCTGGGGGGGGGGGTAATTATAAATTTTCCGTCTATTTGAATTTTTAACTTCTTTCGTGTTGTGAAGTTATAATGAAATATTAAGTGTGTAATTATGTTTTCTGGGTGACTTTCAAAATTAATTATTTTCGAAACGCATGAGAGCGTCATGTGTGTGTTTCGTAACGTGAACCCTCCAAAATTAATTGACTAACTCAGTGTTGGTTCTCAAGATCAAATTAGGTTTGTCCTTGAATTGTCACAGCCAATGCAATTAGTTCCCAAGGCTGATTAGGACATCTGCCTCCTGAAATGGAAAAATAGCTTCTTCCAGAATGACTACTAAAAATCACTGTAGTCAAACTTGAACAACTGTTCATCATATCAACCGATAAGGAAAACCAGCACATACCGCGGCCCAACTGGTTCATATCACCACCAGGACATGACAAAAAGGCTTCTATCGTAGAACTAAGAAACATTTCAAAATAAATTCCAATAAAAAAATCATAGAGACACTGTGATTACGACAGAAGCGTTTGTTGCATGAATTACATTTCGTGTCTTCCCAAAATAACTAATAATCCTGGATGAAACAGAATGCTAGAACAGCAAAGATTAATTACGATATGGCAAATGCGCTTATTTATGGAAATAGAATTCGCATAGCTTCCGGGTATATCGGAATGACATGGTGTCATTTGTCTCGAATTATATTGGACTTAAGACTTAACCAATTGCTCAGTATATATATATAGCTGCAGATCTTCTCCGTTGCTCGCGTACGATTCCACATGACCTAAGACCCCATTTCAGGAATTATGACTAAATAAAACAAGAGAAAAATTGTTTTTCTAAAGGATTTAATTATCTATACATATTAGATAAACGATTACTGTAGATATTTGTGACAAAAAGCTAAATTACAGTACAAAGCAGTATAACAAAGGTGAGTAATTAAAAGTGACGAGTCGTAGTTTACAAATTGCATACAGTTGCCACGACGAAAAAATATTTAGAGATTAATTTTATATTCGTGTCTGTTTTCACTGTTTGTATGGCGAAGACGTCCGCCACAGCTGGTTTTGGATGAAGAAATGCAGTAGCCGGGTGAATTAAGTGCTAGGGAAAGTCAGTTTCTCGGAGAATCATGCCGGATCGTATGTGCCATTGTTTTTCTTTTCATAAAATCACCAGCTCTGTTGTCATGTTGTGAGCAGGGCAAGTCATTATATAGAATGTTAACATCAATGTTGTTAAGCGACTCCATGAACCGTGAAAAGCGCAATAATTAAATTCGCCAAAATGCATGTTTGGTATAAGAAAATGTGTGCCATTACTTATATACATGCTTGTATCATGCTTCGTCCTTCGGCGCCTAGTGGTGTAAATCTTTGTTCGCTATATATTGCAGACGACAATGTTAAATAAGGCCATACTCACGCAGTTCTCTCAGGGAAAATAAACTTTAGTCCACTGCCTTGCTCCAAATTGCTTCAGTTTATGACGCAAACCCAACCAAGCCATGCTCAACTGTGAGGCAAAAACATAGTGTTTTATTTTCCCACTGATTTCCTTCCACAAAGCGCGTTATATGAAAACAACAAAATATGGAGTTGTTGTCTGGAAGACTTCTCGCAGTCATAGACTTGGATTAGTGTGAATTTAATTGCCTTGCTGACAGGAAACGGAAGCCATTTGCAGGCGAAGTCTCGTACATTTCGTGCTATGGCATCGCGGATGTAGGACGAAAGCGGAAATCCCAGCAGTAATTAACCGACTTGATTTTTTCGACGAGATTTTAGTCAATTTTCTACCGAAATTGAAGTCCCTGAAGAAGTTGGCATTCTATTCCGTTTACCAGGTCCACCATATCCCTAATGTTCCTCCACTGACGCAATCGAGCATTTATATTGATCGTTCAGTGAGAAAAGGAGAACGCATGGTACTGCAAGTGACGTTCCCCCATGCAGCCGCATTCTCGTTGTCCGGGATTTACTGCATCGGCATGCGAAGTGCTGCTTAACCCGATACCTCCTACGGTCTCTCTCTTCTCCTCAATCGGTCTCCTTTGACTCCTCTCTCTATTCGCTCTGCTTTCTCTCGTTTCTTTTTCTCTCCTTCTCTTTTCCCTCTTTCATACTTTTCTGTCTCTCTCCGTCTCTCTTTCCTTTCTCTCCAATCACTCTCTTCCAAACTCTGTACTTTCTCCTCTCTTCTCCCATCTCTTTCTCTCTCTTTTCTCTCTCTCTCCTCCCCCCTCTCTCTCCTCTCTCCTCCCCCTCTCTCTCTCCTCTCTCCTCCCACCCTCTCTCTCTCTCCTCCCCCTCTCTCTCTATCTCTCCTCTCTCCCCCCTCTCTCTCTCCTCTCTCCTCCCCCCTCTTTCTCTCTCGGCCTCCTTTACCTCGTTTACTTTATTCTTTCTCTTTCAATCTCTCTCTCCTTTTTCTCTCTTTCTCTCATTTAATCGTTTCTCTTTCTCATCTCTCTCTCCTCTCTCCTATTTTCTTTCTATCTCTCTCTCTTTTCACTTGAACTCTACTCTATCTCTCGCTCCTCTATTTTCCTTTAGATTTTTCTCTTTTCTCTTTCTCTCTTTCCACCGTGAAGTCGGGGCACTGACATGTCCCCTCGACCGGGAATTACAACAACAACGACAACCAGTTGTTGCTCTGGACGACCAGTGATATGTGAATTTTATTCAAGTTAGCCATCTATTTATTGACTTAGTTTAAATAAGCGCTAAGACTGGTATAAACAAAGAATAGAGTTTCGCCAATGCCGTCGATCCACACAGCCAGAGTGTATTCTTCATATGTCTATTACCTTTGTGTCTTACAGAACCTGGAATGGCTTCCATCAAGTTGTGCCTCTGTTTCTTCTTCGTGGGGATTTGGGCCGTCTTTCATGCACAGACAAACGCCTCTCCTCTCACAGGTAAGACAGCATTCAATTTTCCTAATTCGCAAAGTTCCCATTGGTATCTATATCTGATGGTGGATCGGATTGGATCAGAGGAGCCGGAGATCTCGCAGATACGAGGCCACCGCCACGGGATCCTCTAAGTCAGTTGGCTCTTCGACGAGCTGCTGTGGCCTTCACGGATCGACGCCATACATTGCTTCCAAATATATGATAACACCCCATACCAATTCTTATAATTATCTCCTGTTAAACCACTTTGCGTACTGGGTAGCGTATAGGAACGACAGACGCAAATTCGGACGAGGAAATCAAACGGTATCGCTAAGACAACATTCAGACAGACTACTCTACACTAGATCAATACAGCTTCAGACACAAACTGCCGGGACAGTTGAGAACCAGAGTCGCTTGAACACCTCTGCACATGCTCAGCCTGGACAGCCCACCGAATGCGTCAATGGGGCCCTCTCCTAGTCTCCACGAAACCCTGGAGAACCCCAAGAGACTGAAAGGATATCTCAGGGGGATCGGGCGAACCGACTCTCCCGTCGGCTAGCCCGGCATTCATTCGCGCTACGCTGGATTGCTTGGGAAGCAGAAGAAGAAGAGGGATGAACCGGGTACTCTTGTCGAAAAGTGTGACGATTAAAACTGGATTATGGATTGTGAAGTGTTATGTCTGGTCCACCGCGATGTTGTATGGATGTGAGAACTGGAACCATCAGCAAAGAAGATGGAGGCCCACCTACAGAAATGTGGTTCCTGCGCAGAAATGTTGAAGATCCCATGCGGGTGGAGATGATTTCCAACGAGGAGGTGCAACGCCGTGCGGAAACGCGTAGAGAGCTGATGAAGATGTTAACAGCAGTAACATTCGATTCGTGGGCGATGTGCTGAGGAAAGAACAGCTGGAGAAGCTCGCCCTGATGGGTGGGCCATGTGCTGAGGAAAGAACAGCTGGAGAAGCTCTCCCTGATGGGTCGCATTGAGGGAAAGTGAGCACGAGGTCGCCAACTGCTAACATGATTGGGTTGGCTGAAGAGGATAACCGAAATCAGATCCCTTGAACTCACCCTATACGGCTGAAGTATCAGGGAGAGAAGGACGCTATGACTGCTGCCTACGCCAGGACACTGGCTCGACACTCTGATTGATTAATTGATTGATTGATTGATAATGACTTTTAATCGTGATGAGAGTGTAGAGACCCATCTTTTAACTTTCCCGTTTGATACTCCCATTTCTTGGATAGAGCCTGCGAGAGTTGCTGACGTGTCATCGATATATCATTGGTATCTCGACACGGTTACTTCTCGTGCAAGAGTTCATAAACGGGGTTGTGTGCTTTTTCAAAACAATTTAAATACTTGCCTTACTAAATTTTACGAATTTCCCATAAATTCTGTCGTCTTTTGCTGGGCGCATTTTTGATCAATCGCTCTTAGGTGTGAATAAATATTTTTTGCAAAAATCTGATGAAATCACGCGAATTCACGAAAGACACGGCAAGGTGTGTCGAGGAAGTTATAGGAAATATTTATCAGCTGCATCTCGCGTGCTTTAGCCTGAGATTTTATAGAATGTACGAACCACCTGTTGAGAACAACAATTAACCATTTTAATAATTTAAAGTATTTCCCTAGAATTTTCAACTCCGAGTTCAATTAAGTACGCGTAGTTGTAGTCCTTGTACTGTAGTCCTCCTGTTAGTTTTCATTAGCAAATGGTTAACTTCAATTCTCTGTGAACATACGCACTGTTGATCGACGTTTCAGTTAAACACCCTGCAACTTTATCAAACCTCAAAGTAATCCTATATCTAACTGGGCGTTTGACCTGTTCTCATCAGACAAAATTATTCACGAGCCATGCCACACCCAAATCCACAATTTCCAAGGCCAGTTTTGTTATAGGAATGAAGCAACGTTTAAAATAAAGGATGTTCATGGTGAATCGTCGCAATTGTGAAACTTAAAAAACTTAAGCGCTATGTCCACCCAATGCTAGACGAAAACAAACGCTCCCATATTCGAGTACAGGAGGAAAATAAATGATAACAGAGCAAGTTTATTGGAAATCCGATATGTTTCCTTATTAGTCACAATAACATTTTCAAGGGTACATTAAGACTAGTTCTTTTAATTAAAAGAGCAAAAAGTACTTATAAAGCATACTTTAATCGAACATGTTTCGGGATTCTTTTCCCAATTTTCAGCGACATAAAATACATCACAAACACAAAGAAAGTAATTTGAATCAAGGCAATTAACTCAATAAAACAAAACACCAATCCCCTATTATTAGCCAAGGCAGTATTTGAGGAAGGGAGGGGTTCCCCGAGGCAATTCCGACGGAATCCCACCTACTACAGTCTGATGATTGGCTGCTATAAATAGAGTGACGACGCCGGGAATTCCCAATCTATTTATAAGTGGATTGAATACCACACTTATTAATAAATAGCGCCTCCTTCACGGATAGCTCCCACTCAGATCTGACACTGTTCAAGATGGCAAATCCTTTGTCCCCATTGGCATGTCTCACACAATTGAAGATGACTTGAGACCGCAGTATCCTATCTATAATTAGATAAACAAGTAGGATCACCCGTATAGCCTTAGTAATCGCAGCATCTGCAGAATTCAAATTTATTGATGGAGCTTGGAATCAATCAGGCTATACTGGAGAATTCAAATTCCTGAAGCATATTGATTTCGCATCGCAGCAAAAACATTGTTTTTGGGGGTATTTTCTGCTGTGGGCCTCTCATTTAGAAATTTTTCATCTCGTGGCTATTTTTCCCATGTTACCCATTGGCGTAGCATTCTTTTGAGTCATCAAGCATGCAAATCCGCCAAGAGAGTTGGGAGAAAAATACCGGTCAGACATACCCACATACCCACATACATACATAAATTTCTCTAATTATAGATAGGATTATACAATAGGATGCCAGTTTAAACTTTGCAGAAATTTGTCCCGGTCGAAGTTATGCAGAACACATGGTGGGTGAGCCCGAATATATTACACATGAGGGATCAAAACAAATAATTTTATTTAGGCACTTGACCAACAGACACGGAGAACAAATTACAAAAAAGGAAAAACATTACAAAAGCAAACCAAGAGCCAAGGTGTCAATAAGAGCATAAAACTCTATTACATTTTGACACGTGACTATTAATAAGGAGCAGAACTATAAAGCATAAAAAACAGTTGCAATTTTACTTAATAGAGAGATGATAGAGAGAAATATGAAGAAATTAGTTTCATTAATTAATTATTTAATTATTTTATTGCCCTGAATTAGTTTTCTAACTAGTTTATTTATTTATTTATTTGTTTGTTTGTTTCTTAAATAATTATTTTATTGATTTTTTATAGGAGATAAGTCAAAAAGATAGAAATGACCAAAAGGGCGAAAAGAGAAGGCAAACTAAAAATAATTAAAGATGAATACAGTTGGCCTGTAGATTCAATCATCAACAAATTGTAACAAACTAGTTGAAAGAGATAATTCTAAGTCTCTGTTGTCCATTGTTTGCAATTGAAGCGCTGAATCTGAAGAATGAGGGTGAATATTGTTTACCAGAGGAGTTATGAATACGTTCTTCTACGCCATCATTATATTTCGCCAAATGTTTCATCGCTAAATCAAAAAGCACGAAGATTACAAGTTTCAATTTAAAGAGAGACTCTGAGCTGACCCTGGGATTTTCTTTTTGGTAAATATGAATTTGTAATATCTTTTGTATTTTGTGTTATTTGTATATTAAATTATCATTCTGATGAGCAATAGAGATGTAAATTGGATGAACAATAAAATGTGTGTTTTAACAAGTTTATTTGGAGGTGACTTAAACTTTGTAAAAATGTTGAACTTCATATTTAAAAAAAGTATTCAAGTTAGCTTGTACAATCAAAACCAGTCACAAATGAAACGATATTCACCTCTGCATTTAACTATATCTTCAAGAATACATGTGCTCTATTAACGGGAACGAATTCTGCCACTATGCTTCTTGGATCACATCGGGCAATGACAGTTTATCCAATCAGTTGTCACATCTTTGACCTTTTACGTTCTTCTAATTATATTGTTTTTGCCCAAGTGACCATTTTGATGTTATCGCTGTTTTTGTGCATGCGGTTGCATGGTCGGGTTCCTTTCACTATTACAAGCTATTACAATGCTGATTTCTCTAGACGGGGACATCTTTGTCTTCAAGTATGGGATAGCAGGGAAGTTGGCGTCACTAAACCTTTGTTTTAGTTGGATTTTTTTCATATGCTTATTGCCTGTCTTCACTCTTTTTATTTGATTATGCGCCTCTACTTTGTAAATACCGCGGTTAGTAGCAATACTATGTAAATTGATTTGCTGTGTTGTGTTGTGAATTGTAAAAAGTTAGTTTTTAATGGAAGTAGTTTTAGATTTTAGACTATTGTGCAGACGTTTGGTCGTGATTTTGATTTGCTATGGAACTAAAATTAGTAGCAATTTTAGTGAGTTACTAAACTGCTGCATTCATTAAACAAGAAACTAAACGCAAGTGTGAATGAAAACTCAGCTTCTCTGAAACATCACGGATGCCCGATTAGAAAATATTGTTACTTAAACTCATAAAATGAAAATGGAGAATCTTGCTGTATACTGTGTAATCATCACTTAACTGTCTATTTGTAAAGCCCCACACTTATTCTTTTTCTTCTGGGCCGAGGCAGGGTACTGTTTGTAGCCTATATGCTCTTAAAAGCTTAACCAGTTTTCCCGTGTCTTGGAAGATTGTATTTCGGCTGACAGCTTTACCTATCTTGTACAGATATTGTCTGAGAAGTGGGCTCTTTCCACACTACATTTTCACAGCGTCAATCTGTAGACTATATTTATGTTCTACAAAGTTTGATGGGTAGGTACAAGGAGCAACCTGTCCAGAGTTTGGAGCACACGCGTCGACATTTTGCTATCTGCAATATCTTTTTGTCTTTCCCAAACTTGTCTGTACCATGAAACATGCTTCCTGTTCATTATTCATTATCATGAGGGAACTAAGATTGGTCGCTTACTTCTGAAACGCAAAACAATGTATAGTACAAAGAAACTCGTGGGAAAGAAAACCCAAGTGCTCAATGTTTATTATAAATTGCAGTTTCTTGTTTATGAAAGAAACTTTGCTAATAAATTAATTGGTGATTTTTGGAGATAGAGCTCAACATTAGAAATTACTAATTCCAGGGCAAAGGTTGCTCAAAGACGCAAGAGGAAAATCAAAATGACCCGATCCATTAGCTAGTTCATCGATGAAAAAATTGTAATTGATAAGAAAAACTAGGATTAACTGTTGTTATGGTCCGTTACGTGATGTGAAGGGACGCATTCTCCTTTGTCTTTTCAATACACCATCTGAAATCAATATAGCTCTTGATGTAGTATTGTTGGTAAGAAAAGAGGTATTGCGAAAGTTATGGTTAAGTTCCAGCAGAGTTGCAAAAAAGCCAGGAGACAACTAATACGCCATGCTTTCCTGGCGACTCAACCATTTTTTGTGACTAACTGGACGTTAGACCGATAAGAAAATATTTCCGTTTCT
This sequence comes from Nematoplana nigrocapitula, assembly GCA_032274565.1. Taxonomy (NCBI): domain Eukaryota; kingdom Metazoa; phylum Platyhelminthes; order Proseriata; family Nematoplanidae; genus Nematoplana; species Nematoplana nigrocapitula. The sequence continues at coordinate 9,489 of JAUYWV010136302.1, forward strand.
GCACCCACGTCCAAGGCATTATTTAAATAAATATTTTCCTTTTGTTTTTTTGTCCACTAAAAAATTACAAAATATTGCTCTGTTGGTGTTGGTGATTCATTCCCGGTCGGAAGGGCGCGTCAGCGTCCCGACCTCCCTTTGGTAGGACAGCACGGCCGGCCCATTCTGACCTAGGACGGCCAACGAAGGTTCAGGTCCGAGGAATCGCAGCCGAGCGACCGCGTGGTTAGGGCAGTCCAGGATTAGGTGTTGGGCGTCCTGGGGGGCTCCCCTGTAGTACGACGGGTCCCCCTCCCCGACGCGGTGGAGGTAGGATCGGAGCAGTGGCAAGTGCCCCGTACGGAGCTGGGCCAGCACAACCTCCTCCTCGCGCGTCATGTGGGGCAGGTCTAAGTGAGACCGGTGCTGGTAGCGGCTCGATGGATGGCGCAGTGGGGCTCCCCTCGTATCGCGCCAGGTCTGCGGCGAGCGACCGTCAGGATATGGCTGCGCGGGCTGACTTTCCGTCGATGGGCCTTGTTTGAGGCCAGGCAGCCCTTGCCCGTGCCGTTGTGTCGGCCTCCTCATTGCCACGCAGCGCCCGGCACCCACTGAAGATCGACGTCTTGCGAAGCGACGAGCTTGGTCATCCCGTACCAGATCGCCGTGCAGGTCGGGTCGTTCTGTTTGCTGGGACCGGCGGATAGCCATCTGAGTAGCGATTGTGAGTCGGTGAGGACCCTAAGGCCTCGAAGAGTGGGTAGCTCGGGGATATCCGAAACGCGGTTCAGCCCTTCGAGGCAGACGACCGCCTCCGCGTGGCAGGAGCTGGCGACCGCGACCGCAGGGATAGCCAGCGACGAGTAGCGCTGCCCGCTCACGAACAGGACCGCCCAGGCTCCGCCGCTCGTGACGCCGTCGGTGGCCGAACCGTCAGTTCAGAGGTGAATCTCGGCAGGGGGAGGGCGGCGATGGTTTCCTGAGCTGTGAGCTTTCTTAAGTGAGGAGGGTCGTGCCGCGAGGTTGGTGAAGCTAGGTCAGTGTGAAAACTGACTCTGCTGGTGTCTTCCCAAGAAGGTCACGGTAGTGCGTCCGGTTCTCTCTCGAGGGTCTCGATGCCCACGTCCCTGGCGGTAGATGTGGCCAGGTCCCTCCAGTTCCGTCTAAACTGCCCGGTTTACCCGGTGCGAGAAGTCTCTGCGGCATGGTCCTACCGGCGGAGGTCCTGCTCTGTTTGTTGCAGGAAAGTGCAACCAGACTGTAATTGAATGAGGAATTTAGCTTCCTTTTTATAGATAATAAAGAGAACCACCAAGTAAAAATAATAAAATGTCTTTATTGTTCTGACGTTTCGGTTATCACT